>PVJA010054763.1:0-11425 GCA_004027025.1 Myocastor coypus
AAAAAAAAAAAAAAAAAAAAAAAAAAAAAAAAAAAAAAAAAAAAAAAAAAAAAAAAAAAAAAAAAAAAAAAAAAAAAAAAAAAAAAAAAAAAAAAAAAAAAAAAAAAAAAAAAAAAAAAAAAAAAAAAAGCGATGGAATACTTTTCAGCCACAAAGAAGGATAAGCATGAGACACATCTCTTTTTAAAGGGATGCACTTTCAGGCCACAGTCTTAGGTGAATTAATTAGGACACACATGTCTATTGCAAATATCACATTGTCTTTCTGATGTGAGAATACGAAAGAGGAAGTAGGACCAAGATACACAATAAGCATTGTGAAATAGCACTAAATCATTCAACAGAAAAGAGGAACTAGGGAGGGAGAAGGGGAAAGGAAAGAAAGGGAAAGGAGAAAATGATTTTTAGAAAGGATCAAATGGAAATAAATCTTTGTAAATAAGGAGAAGAGGTGTTGAAGAGAGGAGGGATTGGAGAAAGCATACAAAGGTATAAATTTCCTATGATGAACATAATCATGTGTATTCAAACTGAACCAATGAACTTATTTGAATAAAACAATTTAAAGTAAAAGAATAAAAAAGACCATCAAGAGCTGCCTGGTACAAATACATCTCAAATATCTTGCTATTTTTCCTCACCAGAGACAATACCTTCTAAAGCCTGGAGTGAAAACTATTGCCTATAATCAACAACTTAAGACTATGAGTTTTACTCCCTGTAACAGCTCTTGCAGTGTTACAGAATTGAGAGTCTGAAATTCCAGTGGAGAGAAGCTGGAATGGGACCTGAAATTGGTAAATGAGGTGGTAATGCCAACCCACCTGGTGGTACCTGTCTCGTGTACTCTCCTTTCTCAGATCCTAAAAGATGTTGTTTTCTCAGTGTTGGATTTAAAAGATACCTTTCTTTTGCATTCCTTTAGGTGCAAACTCCCCCTTTCTTTTTCCTTTAAGTATTTCCATGCCCGGGCTTCTCACTGACTAAAATGTGTTTACTTGACGGTTCAGATGCAGTCCTCCTCTTGTTAGGCAGGTACTTCCCCCTAACTTGGCATGTTTTAAATTTTCCAAGTCATAGTTCTAGAATAGTCACTGTTATGTGACCCCTCAAAGAGTTCTCTAGTCAAAGAACCTATGCCCTGCCAAATTTTCTTGCTGCCAGGGGTTAAAAGATCTCTAGGTGTAAGGCACAATTTTGCAATCTTGAGGTACAGTACTTGGGTTCCATCATATGTAAGGGAAGCTAAAGGCTGGAAAAGAAGAAATTAAATGAATATTTTGCTTCCTATAGGCTAAGACCTGAAAACACCCATGGGATCCTTAAAAGCTACGTTATGTGGTTTTTAAATAAGCAAGGTATGGTGAAATCACTCAACTCCTCTATCGGTCATTAAAAAGAAAACAAAAAAAAAACACACATACCCAAAAGATAGATACCCGTATTTAAACCTGGTAATCTTGTAACTAAACACATTCTAGAAGCTTAAATTTGGATGCCCCAGGGCTAAGCTTAGGAACAAGACACCATTTCAGTGTATATTTTGATGATAGACAAGGTGTGGTTTGGTGAGTGCTTAAGCAGGGTGGAGAACCTGTTGAATAGCCTGCAACGTGTCTGAGTCATAAGTCAGAAGTAGCAAAGAGCTGTGGCTACCATAGCTCTCCTGGTACTAGAGGCATCCAAGTTGGCTTTAGGCAAAGATCTAACTGCATGTGCTCTGCACAATGTGACACTATTTCTTTCTTCCAAAAGGGAGTGTATGGCTATCAGGCAATTGACTTCTTAAATACCATTCAAATAAAGATAAGGCCCTCCTTAAACCCTGCCACATTTTCACTGGAAAAGAAAAGCAGGCTAAAAGATATGACTGCAAGCAAGTAATTTACTCACCTTGAAGCTATATGGGAAGCCCCAGTGGCACTCACTGTTTCCACAGAAACAAACTGTGGCTCTGGCTACCTCCCAAATGGACGGGGAGATGCATGCTAGGATTTGTGTGGTTACAAGATAGGACTGTTAAAAATATCGGCAAACATGTGAACTTGTCCAGTCTGTCACATCAGTGGTCTATAGGTGTGTGTTACTGCTACGGGCATTTGGCATCTATCTTTCCCTAGGATTAGAATATGTCATACAACACATCCAGGCCTTGGCTAACTATACTTAATGAGCCTTAAACAACACCTTGCCTGGTTTCTTTCTCCTAAATAAAATTAAATGAGGCAAGCTAACCTTCCAAACCAGCACAAATATTCCCTTGTGCTGTCCTAACAACAGCACAAGGGGATATTTATGCAAATATAAAAATTAAATGTAGTTTACACATTCCTGATCCTCCTTCCGATATCTTGATAGCTGTTGGAGGTATTAAATGACAGGCTATGTTAGGTTCTAAAAGTGCCTATGCCCTCTCCTTACTCTCTTTGTAGGAGATAGTTCCTAATTCTTTCTGGTAGAAATATTTATTGGTTATATTCATAGCAGTATTGTTGATCTTGTCATTCGGCCCATGTATACTTACTTACCTGTTTCTTTAACCTTGCCTCCTCCAGACTTAAATCTATATGTCTATCAAAGATAACACCTGGTATCTAACCAGAAACTTTAGATAAATGCTCTAGTGGTCAACTGTGGCTGCCAATCACATCTATGACTGTCTTGAGCCAGAGTATCCAGAACAGTCAACACTCCTTCTTCCCTCATGGCAGTTAGGGGCACCTCTTTAGAGATATGAATATTATAGACAGCAAGTTAGATAAATATATTGTAGGGAGTCAGACAGGACTAGGCCCTTGATGGAGTTAGTACAGAGGATGAAAACTCATTACCATGTGGCTAGAGGTGCATCTGTTAAAGGCCAGTCCTTAAGATAAAAATGGAATTACCAGGCCTACAGGCCTCCCTGATGGATAAGCAATATACTATAATTAGTATCATATGATCCAATTAAGCCTAGGTAGACATCAGTCATCCAGGTGAATAACTAAGACCACCTGATTCACCTCTTCCTAAAAGGATTCTCATTCTTTCTAGTTACACTTGCTGTGTGACCTTTTCCCCCATTGGATCAATTTTACTTGAGCAGCTATACTTATAAGCTATACTTATTGGTTGATCATACTTCTGACCCATGGTGTACCCACCTCCAGATTTTGCTCTATAAAACTTCCTCTGTAAAGTGGGGTCTGAGGCAACCCACTTTCAGGTCTCCTCCTATTTCTCAGTATCTCTCTCTCCCCACCATTTCTGTCTTTCTACATCTCTGTCTCTCTCTCCATCTATGTCTCTGTGCCTCTCTCTCTGCCTTTATCTCTGTGTGTCTCTCTATTTCTCTGCCTGTCTCTGTGTCTGTCTGCCTGCCTGCCTGCCTGCCTGCCTGTCGGTCTGTCTCTGTCTGTCTGTCTGTCTGTCTGTCTGTCTGTCTGTCTGTCTGTCTCTGTCTCAAGTTTTCCTACTTTTAACTTCCATTGTTCTGTAGAATTCATTCTTCCATTCTAGGGAACACATACTTGGCATATCTAATATCTAATAGGTTGAAACTTACATTTATTTTCCCCTACATCACAACTGTCTGTTGAAGATGCTATGCTGTGCCCCTTGAGGTTCTCATGCTTTTTATGATGAACTGAGTTCTCCAATAATTACTATTATTTTTTCACTAGAGAAGGAGCCAAGCAGAACAGGATAGTCTCCTTTCCCAGGCCACTGGGGCATAGCATACCTTCTTCCCTTTACACCAGCCCCTCCTATGACTAGGTCCTTGCCATGTAAACATTCTGTTTTCATCCACTTACGTTGCTGTAACAAAATAATGGCAATGAAACAAACATAAAATAAATTTTAAAAGGAAGATTTATTTTGGCACTCTCTTGTGGGTGCTGGGAAGTTCACAGGCCTGATGTTGTGAAGACCTCATGGTGCTTCAATTCACCATGCTTCTGTCTTCTTTAATAGAGAGCAGAAGGGAAGTGCAAAAGAAACTGATCAAGTGCAAAACTTGATGGCATCACAGCAGAGAAACAGGCAGAGGGAAAAGGGGAAAGGAGCTTTATTATCTTTGAGGACAACAGAGAAATTGGGAAAGATAAGGGATTCTCTGGATTGGAACAAAGGGAGGCTGAGGCTTTTATTGTCTTTTGCCAGGGATGGAGTTTGAAGGGGATGTTTAGATATACCTGAGGAGCTGATTGGGGCCTTCCCCAAGTCAGCAGGAAAGGTGAAAGGCAATTATACTGTAGGCTCAGCTGGAGAAGGGGAAAAGTGGTCTCTGGGAAGACAAGCTGTTGTTTTAAGGGCTTCAGCCGTGTTAGATGACCACCATAGTGATTTAGCAAATTATACTAGGGCCAGAGCCTATGAGAAACCACACAAAGGGCCACCTAAAGGTACAATGACTCATTCAGAGGCAAGTACTCCAGTCTCCAAAAGCCACCGTTACCTCTTAATAAACTCATCTCCTCTTAGAGGCCCGAGTCCCAAACTACCACAATGGCAGTCAAATTTCAGCATGAATTTAGGATGGAACAAATCATATTTAAACCACAGCAAATATATTTTCATTACCTGGACTCAATGCCATTGTGAATTCTCTGCAGCACATATGGCCTTATTTCGGTTCCTAAGATTCTCAGTACACATCTACCCCAGAGGTACCCTGCTCACCCTTCCTTTGACTTGGGGCACCCTTCACTCAGATATTCCCTGATTTCCCTCTCCATTCTATTCAGCACTGTGCTGTGTCCCTTCTGAAGTGTGTTCCTTGACCAGCCCTATTTAGTTAGTTCTACGTTCTTATCTGTTGCTTTGTTCTGCACTTAATGCGCTTAATAGTGACATTTTATTGAGCAGTCTATTCATAAATTTCCTTGTCTGTACTCTTACGGAACAAAGTTCCCACAAGGGAATTACCTGACCTGCTTGTGGCCATGCACACAGTGACGCTTAGTAAGTATTTGTTGCGTGAGCAAACAATAAATGACATGAGTCTTATTTCTTACCTAATCCCTGTGGCAATATTCTGAGGTGCAAAACCCAATATAAGAAAATCACCCAAGGTAATAAAGGAAGTGCAAGTATAAGCATCTAAGCTCTTATAAGGCTGGAGGGAGGGCTCTGTGGGAGGGAGAAATAAGTGCATATCTGCAATCTCCATTACATGCTTACAATTTGACTACACTTCAAAACAATGTGGGTACCTCCCAAATAGAGAAATGATAATGTCACTTATTAATTTATTTTGTGAATTATTGTGTATACAGTGGTGTGTTTTTACATGTTGTGGAAACTGATCCAAAAATCTGAACTTACAAAATACGTCAATTAAAGGGTATCTGTTTGTATATAAAAGAATTCTTTGGGGTACAAAAGGATTAGCAGTGGGGTTCCTTTAAATAGCCTCTCCCTCAGTGCATGAAAGTATTTATTTATAGGTCATTAACTGCTTGACCAAGATGCTGCAGGGCAGAGCAGCTTAAAGGCAACTGGTCAGGAGGCCATACTAGTGGAAGATCAATTAAACTGAGGACAAAGTGTCTTTGAAATGATACATTAAGTCAATAGAAAAGAGGAGTCATGTACTCAAATTTGTTTTATCTTGGCAGGGAGCTCATGTATTTGGTGAACAGCACACCTGTGTGTTCTCATTCAAGACAAACCAGTATGGAGTATTTAGTCTATATAGCTAAACTCTGATATGTCAGGGTCATAGCTGTATTTGGCTTCCTTTTGGTTGGGCTTTAATTAAGAGGTAAAATTATTAAGTGGCAGATGTTTCTAGCCTGAGGACCTGGGCCCAGTTATATCAAGCAGATGGTCCCAAGCAAGAGAGTACCCTTTAATGAAGAAGCATTTGCAATTCATGAGCATTCATGATGTCCGTTTCTTTCATTCGCCAATGTTCTGCTTGTCAGGGGTCCCATTGTGTGGCCTGGGAGCATGATAAATTAGGAAAACCCCTTCTGGTTGGGATACAGTCTTGTGCTGATGAAAATTAAAAGTATCATCTCCCAGAAGATCAAGAGGTTCAGTTTGCTGGTGTGGAGACTTCTTCTGTTCTTGTCTTATCAGCCTGGTGATCTGGCAAGTGTCATCATCTTTGTCAGGAGCCCTTTCTAGCCTACAACTTGGCCTCAGGACCTAAAGCTGTGAAAAAATTAACTTGTGCCTCCATTTTGTCCCTGAATTGTTCAGAGTGGGCTCATTTTGACCTTTTACCAGGAGAACCAGCAGGTTGTGGCCCAGGAAAAACTATTATCTTTAGGCAAAATATTCTAGCTGGACACCAGACTATTAAATGCTGCTTTTTTTTTTGTCCAGAGTAAGCTGGGATGTGCATACACACACACACACACACACACACACACACACACACACACACACACAATCTGTGCTAGTGACTCTTTGTTTTTATGTATTCAGTAATCATAGAAGATCTATTCTGGGAAAATTTATTGAGAAAGAGGATAACAAATATTAGTGCCCTTTAGCTCACAAAATAGTGAAAATCAAATAGAATAAAAAGACATTATTTAAAATAATGTTATGTTAATTTATGTAATGCAAGAGTTACTGGTGCTATAAAGCTATCATAGTATACCATGGACTATGCATAACACGAAAACATGTTGATCATAGACACGTTATGGAATAAAGCCAGAAGTAATAAAAATGATAACTTTACAGCAATTTATTGGATTCAGTGTTTTATCCCACTTTAAAAGACTAACTTTGTAAGTGACTGCCAATCCTTTACATGCTGTGGAAGACATCTGAGAAGGTGTAAGTCCACGCTAAGTCCTTCTCTGTGGGAATAGCACAGAGAAAGCATGAAAGAAATAGACTGCTTGGCCCTGAGCTGCATTGATTTAGTAGATACGTTTTCTCTCTCTTTTTCTTTTCTGTTGTTTTAGCAAGTCCTCTAGTAAATCTGCCCACTTCTTGGAACCCTCAGCTGCTCCCCTTTGCAGAGTTCTCAGTATCCTAGCACTTCCCAGAGCACCTCTTTGGCAAATCAAGGGGACTGAAGAGTGCTTTGGGCAAGGCCCCAGTGGACATTGTATGAACCTCCTCTGTGGACTGAATGAAGAAGTCTCCTGAGGTTCAGCAGACCATGAGCTGAGAAACCATCAGAGAAGCCATTCCCTCTGGGAATAGGGACTACATTACAGGGCCTCCTTTCCTTGTTTCCTTAACATTAATGTGGCTCTAACGTACAGTGCATCCTTGACTTCACAAAAACTTATCAAGCAAAATAAATCTACTCATTATATAATTAACTGTGGTATTATGTGAACACCAAAAGTGTTAACATGAAAAAGCATCTATATTTTTAAGTAGGAAAAATGATATAAAAATCAAGTACTCATGAAGTCTGAGGGCAGGAAATGCAGTGATTTTTCCATCTATCATTTTAATCTTAACACTGAGGAAACTTGGAGGTTCTTCTGAGTCAGAAGTCTTTGAGCTTTAGCCGGGCGTGGTGGCGCATGCCTGTAATCCCAGCACTCGGGAGGCTGAGGCAGGAGGATCGGTGCGAGTTCGAGACCAGCCTGGGCTACAAAAGTGAGCTCAAGGCCAGCCTAAGCTGCATAGCGAGACCCTGTCTCAAAAAGACAAAAAAAAAAAAAAAAAAAAAAAAAAGAAGTCTTTGAGCTCTAATTAGTCTTGCTAGGCAGACTTTAAAGGCCAGGTCAAGTTCTAAGATGCAAGTTTCGGTTTCGAGTGTCCCACTAATCAAGTGAGGATTTGGGCGTCATATTTCCTTCGGGTACTAAATGAATGGGTAGTGAATATTTTTCTATGGCTGTTCTATATCAAAATTATTACTTAAGTCCTTTGGCTTCCCAAAGATGTCTGGGGTTCTGAGTTGCACTGCACTGTGGGTGGCAAACCACTGATTGGGAAGAATCTTTAGCCCCAACCCCAGAGGCTTTGCTTTCTGACCCATTCCTATTGCCAGGCCATATTTAAAAGTGCTCAGGAACAGGTACTTTCTTTCTTTCTGAGACTTGTTATTTAACTTAGCCTGTTTTAAATGAAGAGAAATGACATTAAGAATTTTGCCTCGAGACTGGGTATCTCAATCCCAGCCCTGGGAGGCTGAAAACAAGAGAATCACTACCAGCCTGAGCTGCATAGTGAGACCCTGTGCCAAATACATAAAACAAAACAAAACAAACAAAAAAAAACATAAATAAAAGATTAAAAAAAGAACTTTGCCTTATTAAAAAATATTATATGAGGAGCCAACACAAGGGCCTGCCTGGCAAGAGCAAGGACCTGAGTTCAGTTCCCAGTACCACAACCAAAAAACCAAACAGAAGCAAAAAGTATCATGTGAAACTGGAAGTCCACATTTCAAGTGGGTGAAACAATGAAGTGTCAAAAGTATATTATAGGGGCTGGGGAGATAGCTCCGTGGCACAAGTGCCTGCCTGGCAAGAGCAAGGTCGTGAGTTCAAACCCCAGTTCCACAAAAAAGGGAAAAAAAAGGATATTATAAATTGAAGGACTTATATCAAGAAAATAATTACAGTAAATAACATTTTGAACTGCATTAGCAATTTTAAAATGCATCTTTTCCCTTGTTGATTTGTCAGTGCAAGTTATATTCTGAAAGCATATCCTTGCTGCTTGTAAGGTTCTCTTTAAGTGAAGTAGCAGTAACAGTTAAAAATCATTTTAGAAGAGCTGGCTTGATAGCTCAGTGGACTAAAGCACCTGTTTAGGCAGAGTACAGCTGCCAGGGTCGGTCCCCAGCATGCATGGTGGACTGCCCACAAGATGATGATTGAGTCTGGGCATGGAGACACATGCCTGTAAGTCCAGCACTTGGGAGGCTGAAAACAGGAGAATCACTAGGAGACCAATCTATGTAGTGACACCCTGTAGGCCCTATACACTCTGTCCTAAATACAGAAGAAGAAAAAAAACATTTTAGGAAAAATTCTATCTTGACAAAGTAAGACAGAACAACTGCAACAGTAATTATTCCTAACAGGTTATTAACTGTCCCTTCTCCACCTCTTCTGTTTACATTCTTCTTAAGTTTCTGACAGCTTCTGAAGGTTCACTGTCAGTGTGTTCTTGTCTAGGTTCTGGGTAGTGAACAACTGGGTCTCAAAGAGTAACATTTTCGGTGCTGGGCATGGTGGCACCAGCCTGTAATCCCAGCAGTTGGGAGGCTGAGGCAAGAGGATTGATGTGAGTCTGAGACCAGCCTGGGCTACAAGAGTGAGTTCAAGGCCAGCCTGAACTGCAAGCGAGACCCTGTCTAAAAAAAAAGAGTAACATTTTCTTGTGGGAGCTACTACTTTCTCTTCTTATTCTAGATTCTCACTTCCCATGTATGCCTGTATGTGTTCACATAGTTATTCTGCTATACCTTATGTATTTTAGTTCTAGAATTTTGATTTGAATTTTAAATTAATATTACTATTATTCTACTGAAAATGAATGTTATATATATATATATATATATATATATATATATATATATATATATATCAGGGATTAAACTCAGGACCCTGTGCTTGCCGGGCAAGCTCTTATTCCACTGAGCTATCTCCCCAGCCCTCATAAATAATGTGAAAGCATTTTAACTTTGCCTATTTCTTCAGATTTAATTCTGTTTTGGAGATTCCCATATACTGTAAAATCAATAAAACATGCATGCTTTGCTGCTGTTAATCAATCGGTCTTGTGTTAATTTGATTTCAGGAACCAAGCATAGTTCACATAAGAACTGAGGGGTGATAGAGTACACATATTTTGTCTTTTCCAATTCCTATAAGGGGACCAGTCAGATCTACCTTATTTATATCTTCTCCAGTTCTTTAAAGAATCTATTTCCAAATCCAACCACATTCTTCTTCACTAGAGATAAATCTGTGATCTTGGGGAGGCACTCAGCTAGGACCATACAGTGGGGCACTTCATCCACTCTCTGTAACAGTGTGTAAGGCAATCGAGTCAGTGACAGCTACCACATGAGAGTCTCCTGGAGATTCCATTTCTACCATAACTGAGTGTGGTGGATTGCCAACTGGTGGTCAACTTGTTACAGCCAGCTGAACTGAACTCACGTGGCGCTGCATGAGGGAGGTCTGCCTGCGCATTGTTGCCAGGAGTGTAAGAGGCAGAACTGGAGAAGCTGTTGGGAAGTTATAAGGGAAGCTGTTGCGAGGGTGTTAGGGAAGCTCTTGGGAAACTGTTAAGGAGCTGCTGGGCACCCTCGAGTTACTCGGCTAGGGGACTTTGTCAGGCTGGCTTTCCCCCATGAACTTGGCTGTTCTCAAAGGAGGAGGAGCTCAGGACCTTTTCGCCACTGAGAATGGGTATGTTCATTTAGGGGAGCTCTGGTTCTTTGAGCATTGCTTCCTGGCTCTGAAGGAGAAGATGCTCCACTGTTTAGCCTTCTTGAGAAACTTGTCACATTGGTTTTCCTGGTAAGAACTCAGCTTTTCTCATTGTTGGGGGAGCTTGGGACCTCACAGTTGATGAGGATGGCTGTGATAATTTTCACGGGAGATCGGGCTCATACTGTGAGAATTGCTTCCTGGCTTCAGTTCAGTTCCCTCAGCCTGCTCACAGACATCTTTATCCTGTTGGAACAGACTTTCTAGCTTCTGCCACTCTCCTTTGGGCCTTCCCAGCACAGATCCATGAAGCTGGCATGCATGAGACACTGTTATGTGCTGTAGGCCTCCAGTTGGACTCCAGTGAGGAATTGTTATGAGCTCTACATTTTTAGCTGGATTCATGGAGGACATTACTGTGAAATTCAGGATCTCAGCTGGCTTCTTTATTGTATGGCTATATTTCCTATATTCTTTGTATATGATTCTTTGGGTGACTATTATAAATAATCTTATAAGACATGTGGTATGGAGAGCAGGCTAGATAGCTCAGCAGATTAAGACACCTGCTTAGGCAGACACAGGGGCTGAGGTTCGATCTCTGGGCCTGCCATGCTGGCTCAGCCCTGAGGATGTGCTGAGACAACGGTTGAGACTGGGCATAATCCCAGCACTTGAGAGGCTGTAAACAGGAGGATCACAATGAGTCTGATCTATGTAGTGAGACCCTGTAGGCCCTGTACTAAATACATTAAAATAAATAAATAAATAAATAAATAAAGTCCTATATTGTATTATTTCCCTTGTAAAACCCTGAAACTATAACACTGAGCATAGAGGGTTTATTTTATTTTATTTTATTTATTTATTTATTTTATCAATCATTATTCCTTTTATTTCTCTCTCCTGTCTAACTGCTCTGGCTAATGTTTCCAGAACTATATTGAACAGAAGCGAAAACAGTGGACAACCTTGTCTTTTTCTTGATTTTAAAGTGAAGGCTTTCCATTTTTGTCCATTTGGTGTGATGTTGGCTGTTGGTTTCTCATAAATGGCTTTTTTTTTTT
>PVJA010054764.1:0-11377 GCA_004027025.1 Myocastor coypus
GGTGCGCAGGCTCAGCTCCCAGCGGTGGGGTCAACTTTTAAGTTTTGTACTGCTAATTTCTACTGGTCTGTTGAAAGGAACAGTTAATGCTTAGTTTTTTCTTTGTAATTTTTGACAATTTTAACCAGTTTTGCATGCTTATATTTGGTAGTATGAACAAATAATATGAACATAACAATATGCAGTATAGCTCTCCAGAAGATTCTGCCAGTTCCCCCTGCTCTGGGTACCTGGCTCTGCCATGTGCCACCATGATGGGTTACCGTCCTATACTCATGCTCAGCCAGAATATAAAGCATGAATCTGGAAGAAAAGTTCAATCTGGAAATATCAATGCTGCAAAGACTATTGCAGCTATCATTCAAACATGTTTGGGACCCAACTCCATGATGAGGAAGCTTTTGGACCCAGTGGGAAGCATCGTGATGACCAACGATGGCAAAGCCATTCTTCAAGAGATTCAAGTCCAGCATCCAGCAGCCAAGTCAATGACTGAAATTAGCAGGACACAAGATGAAGTTGGAGATGTGACCACATCAGTAATCCTTCCGGGGGAGATGTTTTCTGTGGCTAAACACTTTACGGAGCAGCAGATGCACCCAGCAGTGGTGATCAGTGCTTACCATGAAGCACTGGATGATATGATCAGTACTCCAAAGAAAATCAGCACCCTTGTTGACATCAATAACCATGATATGATGCTAAACCACATCAATAGCTCCATTACTGCTGAAGTAGTTGGTCGGTGGTCTTCTGTGGCTTGTAATATTGCCTTGGATGCTGTGGAGACTGTACAATTAGAGCAAAATGGTTGGGAAGAGACTGACATCAAGAAATATGCAAAAGTGGAAAAGATACCTGGAGGAATCATTGAAGACTCATGTGTTCTTCATGGCGTCATGATTAACAACGATGTGACCCACTCACGAATGAGGCGCTATATAAAGAACCCTCAAATTATACTGCTGGATTCATCTCTGGAGTACAAGAAAGAAGAAAGCCAGACAGACATTGAGATTACATGAAAAGAAGACTTTGCCCGAGTCCTCCAGATGGAAGAAGAATATATTCAGCAGCTCTGTGAGGACACCTTCCAGTTGAAGCCTGACGTAGCAATCACAGAAAAGGGCATTTCAGATTTGGCTCAGAACCACCTCTTGCAGGCCAATATCACAGTCATCCATCAAGTTCAGAAGACAGACAATCATTGGATTGCCACAGCCTGTGGGGCCCGTATGCTTAGCTGACCGGAAAAGCTGAGAGAAGATGATGTTGGGACAGGAGCAGGCCTGCTGGAAGTCAAGAAAATTGGAGACGTGTACTTTATATTCATCACTAAGTGCAAAGATCCGAAGGCCTGTACCGTCCTCCTCAGAGGAGCCAGCAAAGAAATCTTCTCGGAAGTAGATCACAACCTACAGGATGCTACACAAGTGTACCTCAATGTGCTCTTCGTCCCTCAGCTGGTGCCAGGAGGTGGAGCCTCTGAGATGGCTGTGGCCCACCCCTTGACAGAAAAATCCAAGGCCATGACTGGTGTGGAACAGTGGCCGTATAGGGCAGTAGCCTAGGCTCTGGAGGTCATCCCTCACACATTCATCTACAACTATGAGGCCAGCACCGTATACCTGTTGACCTCTCTTCAAGCTAAACACACGTGCTAAACACACACAGGAAGGCTGTGAGACCTGGGGTACAAACGGGGAGACAGGGGCTTTGGTGGACATGAGGGAACTGGACATATGAGAGCCTTTGGCTGTGAAGCTGCAAACATACAAGACAGCAGTAGAGATGGCAGTTTTGCTGTTGAGGATTGATGACATCATCTTGGACCACAAAGAGGAGGTGACGACCTGAGCCAGCAAGGTGGGGCTCCTGATGCTGGCCAGGAGTGAATGGTGGGCAGGGTGACTTCAGCACACAGACGAGCAGTCTCCCTTTTGCCTCGGCCAGTGTGCCAGGAACACTGTGGACGTCTTTGTTTGGAAGGGATCAGGCTGAAGGGCAGTCCTTCGTCCCTTTCTGTCCCAGCTCAGGTTGCAGAAGGCACTGACATGTAATTGTTCTCTATTGTAAACTTTCCATTTAGTTTGCTTTCTATGATTAAATCTAAGTCATTAAAAAACCACAATATGCAGTTTAATAGCCATTGTTGAATCTCTATTATTTTGTCTAGCAAAGTAGTATTGTTCCTTTTTTTCCCCTAAATTTTCTAGTAAGGGTCTACAGGATCTCACTACATAGAGTAGTGATCTGCCCGTGGTCATCCTCCCAAAGAGCTGCGATTACAGTCATGTGCCACCACACCCAGTGTCTTTCTTCATCTCTGTTTACCCTGGGTGAGGGGCTGGTACAGCATGTCAGGGATTTACCCTGGCAGCTACATATGCCTAAGTAGACACTTTAATCCACTGAGCTATTTGGCTGGCCCCAAAATTATATCATTTCTAATTTTGTTATTATTATTATCTTAAAAAAAAAAAAAAAAAAAAAGAAATTCACAGGTGAAGGACAAGTGAAAGCAACAAGTTTTATAGAAACTTACTTTTTTTTTTTTTTTTTTTGTGGAACCAAGGATTGAACTCAGGCCCTTGTGTTTGTCAGGCAAGTGCTTATTCTACTGAGCCATCTCTCCAGCTCCTTCAGTTGGTGTAATTCCAGTTCTTGCAGGGAATGCTGGGATTCGCACTCAGGACCACACGCTTGCCAGGCAGAAACTGTGCTGCTGAGGGGCATCACTGCCAGGAGCAATGCTATCCTTGCAAGTATTTTTTTTTCTTAAATATGAAAGTATTTAAGATTTCACTTTTACTTCATACAAAATAATAAGAAAAAATGTCTTGCTGTCCTTAACCACAAGGTTTTTACACATCTTGGAAATCTTTTGTTCTGATAGGAGGAGTATAATGTGTTTAATCTAGCTGTGGTCACAACTCAGGAGCACAAGTGTCTGCCCACTAAGCACAAAATCCTGAGTTTGATTCCCCAGTATATATATATAAAAAAAGTTTCTGGTAATTAATCAATTTTCATTTAGAATTGGGGATACAGGGTCTATAGGGTCTCACTATGTGGATAAGACTCGTAGTGATTCTCCTGTTTTCAGCCTCCCAAAGTGCTGGGATTACAGGCTCACGCCACCACGCCCAGTCTCAATTGCCATCTCAATGTGCGCCCCCTGGGTGGGGGGCGGGGGGGGGGGCAGGGCCGGCGACACACCAGGGATCAAACCACAGTCACTGCCCTCTGCCCAAGCAGGTGCTTTAGTCCACTGAGCTATCAGGCTGGCCCTAGGTAACATAATCTAAATTTGTCTAAGACAACTTGGATTGATCTATTTGTAGTAACAAAACAGATTGAAGGTTCTTCCCTCTCCTTGTAATTATTATTTTTTCTTTTAATTATTTTTAATAAAATAAACATCCTCTTCTATGATATAACAGGAATGCGATTAAGATTTCAAATGTAATGACCAGGTTTGTACAGTTGTGTTTAGATAAGGTATCGGGTCTGCATCTTGTCCTCTGAATAAAAAAACTACTACAAAGACAACAATATTCAATGTATTAATTATTGCAACTGTCCTACTAACCTGTTTTGAAACTGTTTCATTGTTATTTTATCTTTTTTTCTCATTAAAATGAATTAAAAATGTAGAAAGCGTTTACAATGTAGCTCAGTAGTAGAATACTAGTGGGTTCAGTCTATATAGTTCTACACACATACAAAGCAATACCTGTAAAAAAAATTGCTATTTAAGGTTTCACTGCTAAATTAATCCTTCCAAGGTTTTATTATCTATGATGGCTTCTTATGTAGCCAGAGTTTTGAAATACACAGATGAGAAAGACACTTTGGATAAGAGCACAGATGTGGCTCACTAGCTGAGTTACAAGAAAACCTCTTAGAGGCTTATTTAAAATATGCCAATTATTTTATATTTCAAAAAGAAAAAGCATTGTACAGTTAATGATATGATCAGGAAAATCTTGGAACAATTCCCATTGATAGCGGTCAGTGTTGAAGTGACAACATAGGTGAATTCAAGCTTTGCTGAGCGTTAGAATTGATAGGAATATGTGTGTTTATTTGTATGTGTGTATCTTTCTGTCTGTCTGTGGGGAGAGAGAAAAGGAGGAAGGGAGAGAGGGACAGAGAGAGAACAGAAAGACAGAGAGACAGAGACAAAGAGACAGGATAGATTTAGGGTCTATGTCTCTGCAGTACTTATGGAGACTGGACAAGTCTTCATAGGCTGCAATATACAGGATAAGTTAACAATCTAAAGACCCATAGACCTGAAGCTCACATTTGAAGGAAGGGTTCCTTTTCTACTCAGTGCAGTCAGTTACTTTCTTAAGGTTTGCTATGGATTGGATGAAATTCATTCACATAATGAAAAACAACCTACATTACTCAAAGCTCCCTGATTTAAATGTTAATGTTTTAAAAATATAGCTCCACAGAAATCTGTAGTACAGTGTTTGTTCAAATAGGTGAGCACTGTACTCCAGGCAAGTTGATACATGCAATTAACCATCACAGAGCATGTTTCCAATGTCTAAGATATGAGGAGAATCTTTTACAAAAGACTTTTCAAATTCAGTCAGTTGCTAGCCACTGTTGTCTTTTTCCCACAATTGGCTGGTGACCACGTATATTCTGCAAAAGGCTTAGCAATCTCCCCAACAATAACTTACTTAACTACATAAAAAATTCACTCGGTTTGGGATTATTTCTGCCACTCAGTGACTCAGTCGCTGTTTTCCTAGACATTGGACATAAAAGTTGGTATTAGTTGGGAAGATTTTCTGCAAGTTGAGACAGCTGTCTGCTGCTGCTGATGAATGTACAAGCAGAAGCCATAAAAACAAAACTGAGATGTTACATGAGAAATGCCTGGGGTTCAACCGAATTTACCAATACCTTGTAAGAAATTTATTATAGACTACATTTGTAAAAACTGGGAGCCCTGTGGTTTGGCTATCATTTATAGTGAAATGGAGAATACCCATGGTGACAAGCTCTATTATGCATAAAAAGGAAACTGACTATGTTATGTTTTAAATATATACAAAAGACCAGAAATATGAGTTTTAATTCATTTCTCATTAAATTTAGTAGGTCACAGTTTTGAAGTTATACTTGTTTCTTAAATATCTTACATTCCTTTGTGAAAATGAGTATCGATAGTATATAATAAGCATACTGAAAATTTGAAGATAATCATTAATTGTTCAGTTACTACTTCCGCCATTATTATTCTTTTATTCATAGTTTTTCTGGTGGTGACATAAAAGTATCAATATTTCATTCTTTATAATTTTGAATGCAGATTGTAAGTTATTTTGTAGCTTTCATTATTCAATGCCTAGAGTATATTAAATATATTTATTAAAGGCATGCATGAATTATTATAGCTACTCTACAAAACATGCTGAAATTCTGTCTAAGCACAATTTTTAGGATTAGTCAAACATATATTACTTTGTAACCATTTTTGTACTATAAGTCATTTATATCATTTCTACTATTTTATGCAAATTATATGCAAGGACTTTTAAATGTAATATCCTTTCTGATTTTGAGGTTCTTGTCTCAGGTCAATTATAGAAGTGATAATAATTGGTCAAAATGTAAATATTTTCCCTGGGAAACTTTTCACGCTTTCTGCTAATGACATTAGAAAAAGAAATGACTCATTTCTTGTAAAATTTTAGGCTTTAAGGTCAGAAAATGATTTAGTACTGCACAAAATAGGTAGTGATTGATATGAGAATAGATGGAAAGGAAAAAGTAAAGAACTAAATACATGTCCTAATTCTTTCTTTCTTTCTTACTGATGTTTCTCAGGAAACTCTTCTAACATCTTGTTTCATCTCTGCACTAAATTTCTGAGTTTCAAAGCCCAGACCAACAAAGTCCACAGGTTCTTAGTATTTTGAGGCATAGTAAACTAATATTCATTAAAATATATTGGCTTAGGGGGCTGGGGAGTGGCACGAGTGACTGCCTAGCAAGTACAAGGTCAAGAATTCAAACCCCAGTCCCCCCCCCCACACACAATAAATAAATAAAATAAAATATATTGGCTTGTATCAAAATGATATAGAACTTTATTTAGCTCACCAAAACTTCAAAACAAAAGTATCACTGAGACAACTATATGGTCCTTTCATTTCTATAGCCTTAGTTGAATATTGGGCAGGAAAAATATAAGTGCTTATATAACTCATAATGCATTCTCTATGCCACATATATAATAGAAAAGAGCTGCCTTGGGATTTTATGTCATATGAAGTGTGACAAGAATTTTCAGCAAATATTTAATTTAAAAAATATATATATAGCAGAAGCCACATTACCATTCTGCCTCAAAATACTGCCTTTTTCTCTCAGTTCACCTATGCCAGCATTTTTGCCACTTTCTGAAGCAGTTATGCAAATTCTCTCTCGTGTCTTCAGTGGTACTGTCTTGGCTGCCTTGGTATCCTAAATCCATCCAAACCAGTAATCTTTTATGGTCATGCTGACTTTGGGGAAGAGCAAGAAGTTACAGTGTAAATTCAATGATTAATGAGATGAATTCACTCTGAACTGTTTTCGTGAGCCTGACTCCATTGCGTGGCACTTAGCAATGGCATTCATTGTGTTCTGAGCACACTTAGTAAAGACAGTCATGAGAGAGGACTTCTCAGTGAGGGGCAGGAATGACAGGCTATGTGTTCTCCACAGGGCGGGTTTTGAGAGGGATTACAACCAATATGTCTTTTTCTCCACAATTTAAAAAATTTAAACATACACATGAACAAAACATATGAACAAGTTGGTCCAACTACTAATGGGGATGGAGAAACAACTTAAATAGACTAAAAATACACTTACCAAGAGAGGATCCAAATAAGCCTAGTTACTCTTGTCGTTTATTTATAGTATCATGAATTAGGAACAGTCCAACGTCTACCTCAATCTGTGTTCTTTACACTTTTTTCAGCCAGCACTAGATGTTTCTTTCAATTTGTTTTCCTTTTAGACAGCATTTCTAATTGCTGAGACTCTTACCTCAATGAGACAAGGTTTTCAGTTCCTTCTTTTCTCAGGTAATCTTCACAGCCTCTAGTTAGTCTGAAAAATAAAACGTGAAACAAATATAACGATTAAACAAAGAAAGTTCTAAATGTTTTGTAATCCAAATAATGCTTGCATTTATTATTATTGGAATGTGTTTGTCATTACTGGATAAAACTGTTGACCCCGGGTCATAACATCTTTTAAAAAGATGAATGTAAGATTATAGGATGAGGTACAATACAAAATCTGAAAACTACAAAAAGGCATGCATCCATAGTTCTGAATATTTACCCTGTGTAAGAATCAGAAGCAGTCTATGGAAGCCCCTGAAAATATGGTCCATTGACAGCTGCATCATCTGAAAGCTTGTTAGAAATGCAGCCCTTGTGGCCTCAGCCCAGACCTACTGAATCTGTGCTTTAACGGGCTTCCTAGGTGATTCCCATGCGTGTTAAAGTTCAAGGCAGGCAGTGTGTTCCATTTGCATAAAGTTCGGAGAAAAGTCCAATCAATAGAGACAGATAATAGATTAATGGGAACCTGGGGCAGGGGGCAGAGGCAGGGATTAACAGGTAAAAGACACGCAGAATCTTCTTGAACAGAGAACAGTATTCTTAAGTTGATTTATGCATGTGGTGGCACAGGTGGAAAAATTTCTACAACTCATTCAGTTGTACAACTGAAGTAGGTGCATGGAAAACAGGCAACAAAAGCTGAAGATAACAGAGCATACTTGGAAAACTCCAGACTCCAGAGTGCCATCCCAGATGAATCTTTTTTGTTTACTGAGACTCCAGTTAAGAAAGAGTAATATAAGCTGTACTGCCCTGGCGTTTCAGGCTGCTCTGATCCTCATTTCAACCTTTCTCCTTCCCTTTCCCCTTGCCCTTCTCCTCCTCCTTCTTCTCCTCTCCCTCCTTGTTTCCCTTCTCCTTTTTCTCCTCGGCCTACTTCTCCTTCTCCTTTTTCTCCTCCTCTTCATTCTCCTTCTCCTTCTTCTCCTGTCTTTGAGAATTTTAGTGTGAGACCATATTGTTCTTCCGCCTTTATTTATTAACTGATGGATGGCGTCCTTTGGTGTGCTAGTCTCTTTTCAATACAACATAGTAATAGAGACAATTTTCAGTGCCACAGTGTTGCAGTTGATACCACACACCTTGGTGTATACATGTAAGTACTTCTTTAGAAGAGGCATGTAGAATTACACAATGAATGTAAATCATATGAATACTTTAAGCTGCAATAAATATTGTTGCAATGACCTCCAGAAATGCTGAAACAATTTACCTTAAACCCACCTAGTACAGGCACATGTTGGACATGCACTGGGCTGGTATAAACCGTTTTTGTTTTTTTTTTCTTTTCTTCTTTTATTTTCTCTCTTCTTTCCTTCCTTCCTTCCTTCCTTCCTTTCTTTCTTTCTTTCTTTCTTTCTTTCTTTCTTTCTTTCTTTCTTTCTTTCTTTCTTTCTTTTTTGTGGTAGGCCCAGCACACCCTCGAGGTGGGGCTTGCACAACCTGTAGTGTCAGGGATCAAATCATAGACTTGAGCTTTTGCCTAACCTTGCCTAAGTAGTCGCTTTAGACCACTGAGTATTTTGCCAGGTGTAGACCACTATAATAAAGAAAATATGGCCAGGCGTGGTGATGCATATCTGTAATCCTGGCACTTGGGAGGCTGAGGCAGGAGGATCACTTAAGACCAACCTGGATTACAAAAGTGAGGTCAAGGGCAGTCTGAATTGCATAGCTTCTGTATAACAAGACCCTGTCTCAAAAAAAAAAAAAAAAAAAAGGAAAAGAAAGAAAATATGGCAAAAGTAATCACATAAATTTGGGGGATTTCCTCCTTAATACAAAAGTAATTTCTGTTTATTTGTTTGTTCGTTTGTTTGTTAGTTTAGGGCCTCACTACCCAGCTTGAACTTGTAGTGATCCTCCTTTCAACCTCTTCAGCGCTGGGATTAGAGGTGTGCGCAAGCACACCCAGACTACTCAGTCTGCAGCTCAGCATGCCTGGGGGTGGGGCCAGCTCTGCATGTGGTGCCAGGGATCAAACACCTGCCCTTGTGTTTATTTAAGCAGTTTCTTAGTCTGCTAAGCTATTTCGTTGACCCTTAAAAGTAATATGGAGCTGGCATGCTGAGCCCACCAATGATACGTGGAGTGGTGGTTCTTGCCTGTAATCCCAGCGCTGGGGAGGCTGAAAACAGGAGGATCACCACGAGTCCAAGCTCCATAGTAAGATCCTGTACCAAATAAATCTAAATCTCTATTTATATCCATATCTATATCTATCTATATCTATGTAATATTTATGCTATACCATACCAAGTATAGAATACTGCTCTCTATAAAGTAATGTATGTGTAATTTAAAAATACTTAATTGAAAACAGTCAGTGACCATATAAACTATTGGAAAATGATTCAAATAGACTTACCCAGTGCAAGTTTGACAGAAGTCTTCAGTTTGCAGATGGTACATTAGCTTTGAAAAGCAGAAAAGTGAAACAAAATCATGGGTGCCTATAAAAGAAACACTATTTCCTTGAGAAGAATGATTAATTAATAATGTTTGTTTCAGACCCAAATCGCACCGCTGGGAGGTGAGCCAGCGCGCCCTCGGCGGGTAAGCTCCCTGCGCCCCTCTGCCCCGCCTCTGCGTTCCCGCGACTAACTGCCTGTTCCAGCCCAGACCCAAATCTCACTGCTGGGAGCTGAGCCCACGCGCCCTCTGGGTCAGAATCCTTGGCCTGCGTTCCCTTTCCCCGCCCCCCCCCTTTTTTTTTGAACCCCTCTAGCCCAAGCTCCAGCACCGAACCCACCAAATAGCCCGTTTGGCAACCGATCTGGTCCACGAGCCTACCAGGACTACTCAATCCCAAAGCTCCACCTCCACCTACAGACCACATCTGCAAGGATTCACAAAAGCTAGCAGCCAGAGCCCCAACACAAGAGTCAGGAACCTCTGTAGAAGAACCACCTTGGAGTCTCCAGGCAAAATGCAAATAGACACAGCATAATACCACCAAAGTGCAGAGGTTGCTTCCATACAAAATGATAACAACAAAGAGTAGGAGGTAATCTCAGGACCTGTGCCCAACCAAACCAAATACAGAAGACACTATCATGGAAGAAAATGAGAATTACATAGACGAAACCTCTAAATTGGCAGCATCTGAGGCAGACACACAAGTGCAGAAACTTATAGGGCAACTGAGATCAGAGATAACATCTGAAGTAAAAAAAGAAATACATGAAGTGGAAAAATGGCTGGAGAAACGTATAGAGGACATCAGAGCAGAAATAATATCTAAAGTTGACAAAGACATACCTAAATCAATAGCATCCCAAGTAGGGGAGCAACTACACAAAAGTAGAAAGGAGAACAGAACAGAAACAATCTCTGTATTAGAGAGAGAAAGGATAACCATAATGACAGACTTCAATACTATTAAAGAAGACATCGATAAAAAATTAGAGGAGAATAGAAAAATGATGGACTCCCTGAAGGAGTAATATAGGAAAGACCTAGATCACATGAAACAGTTTCAAAGAGATATACAAGAAAATAAAACCTCGACCACAAGTTAGCAGAGCCGAATGAACGAAAATGAAGATAGAGTTTCCGACCTTGAAGACACAGTTGCAGCCAGTGAAAGAGTAAGAAAGGATCTTTTAAAAGCAACCAGAATGCAGGAAAAAATAATTCATCATCTGCAAGACGATGCAAAAATGAACAATGTAAGATTAATGGGAATCAATGAGAAAGAAGGAGTCAATACAAAAGATATAAAAAGAATATGGGCAGAAGTAATAGCAGAAAACTTCCCAAATCTGAGAAAACAAACAGACATTCAGGTAACTGAAGCCTACAGAACACCAAATAACATCAACCCAACTAAAAACAAGCAAAGACATATAACAGTCAAGATACCAGAAATCCAGCTGAAGAATAATATACTCAAAGCTGCTAGAGAAAAGAAACAGAACACATTTAAAGGAAAATTCATATGAATAACAGCAGATTTCTCTTCACAAACCATGAAGTCAAGAAGAGCATGGAGCAGAGTGTTTCAAGTCCTCCATGAAAACAATTTTCAGCTCAGAGTATTGTACCTGGCAAAACTCTCCTTCAAGTATGAGGGAGAAGTGAAATATTTCCATAACAAAGAACAGCTGAAGAATTTCATGACATCAAAACCAGTGCTACATAATATTCTAACAAATATTTTAGAAAGGGACCAAAATGACCCGAATTCAACAAATGAGAACAGAAGGATCCCACCAAATAGAGTAACCAAC
>PVJA010054765.1:0-11450 GCA_004027025.1 Myocastor coypus
TGCTGCCCATGTTAATTCTTTCCTAGTCTTTGTGGACTGGCATTCAAGGTGTGTTCAAGATGCAAGGCCCTGCAGCTCAAACCCTTGGTTCTGGAAGCACACCTGGAGACCTGGCAACTTGATGCTGGCAGCAGTAAACTACTGTGAGCAACGGTTTCCGAGATCCTAAGCGAAACTCAGTCTTTATCTGGAATAGATAAGTGTATGTGTTGGGAACAGATATCACAGGGAAAGACCCTTTACGGTGGTTGGCTCTTAATTTCATATCTCATTCAAACTTGAATACAATTGCTACTACTCTAACCCCATTTGTTAAAGGCTTGCTCCATAAATTTAAACCATTCAGCCCAGATGTTTGTATCTTCATATTCAGTCTCTATCTCTAGAGTTTATCATAAATTTTTAAATTCTATTACTTTTATATTTTTTTAGTTTTCTTTTTTTAATTTTTGGTACCAGGAATTGAACAAAGGACCTTGTACTTGCTAGAAAAGCATTATGCCACTGAATTATAAGCCTGGTCTTTAATTTCTGTACTAGGAATCAAACTCAGGACCTTGTACTTGCCAAGAAGGTGCCATGCCACTAAACATCTGGCCTTTAGGATTATTATTGAGGGCCCCCAAGAGTTTGTTAGGATATGGGGTTAGAGTAGTACCAATTGTATGTATGCTAGCTAGCACAGTCAGAAGTGACTTATGGAGCAACCTGGACTAGAATTGTGCTGCACATTCTGACATGACTTTACAAGTTCCTCTTCTTCCCCCTAAACTATTGAAGAGAGGTTGCTAGTCTTCAACATTGGGTTATACCAAGGATGAGAAACAGCATCTCTGATCACTGTAATTCAAATTTCCTTGGTTGCCAGTGGTTTTGAGCATGCGATTTGTTATTTTTCTATATGGAAACAGGAATATTTGAAATGTCTGGGCTACCTGGAAATTAGAAATTATATATCTTGAAAACAATTCTCTCCCAGTTACAAGCATTGCATTGCTTTGTTTTCTTTTTTTACTTTTTGCATTTGGTACATGGTGTCACTACACAGCTTAGGCTCATAGTGATCCTCCTGTTTTTAGTATCCCCAGCACTGGGATTGCAGGCATGCACTACCACACCCAGGCTTGATGGCCAGCTTAGTGTGCCCAGGGGCAGGGCCAATGCAGCATAGCTTTGTTTTTATGGTCTCTGTACTACTTTTGTGGTTCAATTGAAATTTTATAGTCCAATCTTTCCCTCTTACTTTATAGTTGGTGATTCTTCTTTAGACATTCTTCCCTACGTCATGTGCACCAAGCATGGCAGAGTTCTGGTGCATGTTTTCCAGTTTGCTTCCACTTAGGTCAGTGATGCATTTGGAGCTTAAACTCCAAGTCCTGATATGTTGGGCTTTTCTGGGCTCTTATTTTCATCCCAGGCTAATACCATGTAATACTTACTGTCACAGCAGTGTAGCAAGTCTGCACACTCAAGCAAGGGCTGCTTTCCCCTTTGCATTTCAAGCTGTGCTGACTTCACCTGGCCCTTCACTCTTCCACACTCACTTAATGATGAGCTCATCAGAGTCTACCAAGACTCTACTGAGATTTTTTAAAAACACATCTACTGAGTTAAATATCTTATGCTATCAATTTTCCTATTTGAAATGTTTAACTCAATGTTTTTAGAGCATCATAAATTAATTTTTAAAAATCATAACATGTAGCAAACTTGCCATTAAACCATTTTAAGTATACAGTTTAGTAGCATGAGTTACATTCAATGTGTAATTCCTAAAATGTTTTTACTATTCTACAGAAACTCTATGCCATTAATAACTTCTCTTCCCTCAGCCTCTTTTCTGAGTCTGAATTTACCTACTGTAGATCTTTCATGTAGGAGGCACCAGACAGTAGTTGTTCCTTTATGTAAGTGACTTCACTTAAAAGTGTTTACAAGGTCATAGAGAATGCAGCATTGAGCTGTATTCCTGTAGCTGAAGAGTAGTCCATCATATTCAAGTATATTTTGGTTATCATTTTTGTGTCAGTGGATATTTGAGATACAATAATGTTGTATTGTGAACATTAGTCAACAATTATCTGTTTGGGTCTTTGGTTTCAGCTCTTTTGGGTATATGCCTAACAGTAGGATTGTCTGATGACAGGGTGACTCTGCATTTACTTTTGTAAGGAACAACAGTATCACTTCCCATTTTTATCAGCAATGCAGGAAAGTTCCAACTCCTTCACCCTTGACAACATTTATTATTTTATTTTTTCTTGTTAATAGCTATCCTAGTAGGTTTGAAGTGGTACTTCATTATGGTGGTAGGTTTTTGTTATTTATTTGTTTGTTTGTTTGTCTGTCTTCAGGCAGCATGGATTAAACTCAGGGCTTTTCCACTAAGCTATATCCTCAATCCTCTTTTTTTTTTTTTTTTCAATCTTGAAACAGGGTCTTGTTGTGGTCATTAGAAATTGCTGCCAATTAAAAATACTCCAGGTCCCTCTTGCCTCCAATGAAGAATTGGATAAGAACAGCCAAAAACAGTGTGACAAGTCTATTTGAAAAGTGAAAGGTGAAGGGATAAGGTAAGAAGTAGCTCTATAGCATTAACTCAGGCTGAACAAAGAAAGGAAAAATAAAAGCCAAACTGCCATGGGCAGTCACAGTAGCAGGCTCCTCGTGGCAGCTCATTTCTTTTCTGTCCCCCACATCTCATGGGGGCCTATGAGAAATTCCATACACAGGGTCCTGGGAATTATCAGGTGCTCCTTGGATCTTGTGATGGACAGGTCCTGCTTATTTCCTAGGCAGCTTCACCATGACCTACCTTGTGTATCATTGCTTACTCCTCCAGATGACCCTAAATTTCCGATTCTCCTGCCTTAGCTTTCCAGGTGTGGTGCTCCGACATGCTTGACCTCACTGTGGCTTTAATTTGTATCTGCCTAGCAATTTGATGGTGTTGAGCAGTTTTCCACATGTTTATATGAAATTTGTGTATCTTATTTGAAGAAATGTCTATTCAACCTTCTTGCCTATTTTAAAATTGATTTTTGTGTCCACTTAGATTGTAGGGGTTCTTGATTTTTAGTTCGGCTCCTTCTCAAATTTTGTTTCAAAAAAGAATTTGTTTCTAGTTGCTATGTATTTGGAGAAGCCAGAAACACAGCCTTCATAACCAAAGTTTTGGGCTCCCTTTGTAGATGACCCCAACAGCCTGTTGGTAAGTAGATGTGGACTCTGTGTGACAGGAGTTAGGGGTGAAGCCTAGCTAATATACTTCAGCTGGCTAGACACACCAGTGGAACATGTATGACTGCCCCATCAGGCAGCTTTACCACTGATGGCACAAAGGAACCTAAGAAAGCGCACATTTGGAGCAGGATTTAAAAAGTTCTAGTCACTGTGATGTAACAACTCTGAACAGTAAAACAAAACAAAACTAAACTAAACTAAAAAACTATGTTTAATACATGGTTTTGTTTCATTTTGTTTTTCAGGTTTTCTTTGTTTTGTTTTTCAGTGCAGGGTCTCACCATGCAACTCAATGCATAGTGATCATCCTGATTTCTGTCTCTCTAGTGCTGAGATTACAGGGGTGCGCTACCACACCCGGGGTGGGGCCAGCATGAGGTACAGTGCCAGAGATAGAACCCTAACCCCTGTGCTTACCTAAGAAAGCATTTAGTCCACTGAGCTATACCACTGGCCTTATACATGTTTTAAAGTAAAAATAAAAAACCCTTCAGTTTTGTAACATTTCATTTGCTTTCTATTTGATGTTTAAATGGAATTGTTAAGAAGAAAGGTATGTGGGAATGGGCCTGCAGGTCTTGGTAATGATAGGAATTCAAAGAATGATGGATTTCAAAGACATTAGTTAGATATTTGAGCCCTGGGCATGAGAATTTTGAATCAGGTAGAGGATGCATAATAAACCAGGGAGTGCAGTAAAGGCCTTCGGGAGCTGAAGTAGAACATAGAGGGCTGCCAGCCTGCCTTGGAGCCAGGTGAGTATGGGCTAACACCTCCACAAACTGTGAGCTAAACAAGCCTTTCTTAAGCCCAGCATGGTGGCACATGCCTGTAATCCCAGCACTTGGGAGGCTGAGGCAGGAGGATTGGTGTGAGTTCAAGACCAGCCTGGGCTACAAAAGTGAGCTCAAGGCCAGCCTGAACTGCATAGTGAAATCCTGTCTCAAAAAGACAAAAAAAAAGCACCCCCCAAAACAAACCTTTCTTCCCTTAATATTTGGATGTCAGATATTTTGTCTCAATAATGAGGAAAGTAACCAAGTCAGGTATTTTCCCATTTCAGGGTGGAATTCAGCCTTGTTTCCACTACCTGCTTCTTTTTGATGACTACAAATAAGCTGACACTCAGTTTAAGGTGAAATGCAAGAAAGAACAATGTCTTGCTTTCTCCTCACTGCGGCTTAGTAACCTGCACCCATAGCTACAAGGAGGACAGGTTTATCTTGGCTCTCAGCATATAGAGGTTTCAGTGCATAATCAGCAGGCTCCCAGGCAGGGCCACAGGGCAGAGGCGTCTTACTTTTGGGGTGGCAGTCAGGAAGCAAGAGAGAGATGAGGCAGGTGAGGCACACACCCTTGTAAGCCACACCCACAGTGACCCACGTGTTCCAGGCAGGCTCACCCCCCATGGCACATTAATCGTCTGATACTATCATGTTCCTGTGACACAGTCACCTCCCAAAAGCCCACCTATGAGGGCATTAGGCTTTGGGGAGACATCTCAATGTGAACTATAACAAGGAAGAGTTCTTTCTTTAGCCTGGGTCTCATGTTCTTCATCTGCAAAATACAAATATTAAATAGCTCGAGGTTAGGCTCCAGAGTTGGAATTTAGACTTTCAGGGATCATCAACAACTTGAATGGGCATTAGTAAACTTAATACAATCAAACTTTGTCCATGAAAACACTAAAAGTGGAATAAATGTTTACTAAATACCTATTCCCCAGGCTCATTTTTCCTCATGGCTACCTAATGAGGCAGGTGTTATTTTAACTGTCTTGCCATGCTCATGTTCAGAGGAAAAAGTAGTTTCAAAGAAGGAAAATGACTTTGTGGCTTTACAGGGTTAAATAAGACGCCCAAAAAGGCAGAAAGCAAGCTTCTTTGCTGTCATGTTAAAATGTCATTTTTATAATATAATCAAGATAGTCCAGATGAGGGGGGAAACGTGCATATTTTTTTAGAAGATGCCTTTCAAACATGAGTCCAAGGCGAGAGGTGATAATCTGTGGCACCCGGTAAAGTTGGGAACCAATGCAATAGTTATTTTCTAAAGCAGAGCCCTTCCAGCTCCAAAAGTAGAGACCAAGGAAACCTGGAATAATGTATGCACTGACAGCAAGCTGCCACCAGGTGGCATAACTCTCCATAATAAAATGAGTTTGAGCACCCCTGAAATCTGACCCTTGCTTTCTCCAATCAGAATACATTTGCTTTTTTGTTTTTAATTCTGTCTGTTTTTCCATTGATGGAGAACTAGTTTATATACATGCTTATGATTTTGGCCTGAAATTCCTCCCACCTTCCTCCACCTCTTTGCTGTCTCATTTTTACCTGAAAAGATCATTTATCATATTACTTCTTTAGAGAACCTAACCCCTGACTGAGGTGCCTTCCATGACCATATAATCCCAGAATATCTTGTGTTTGGCCCCAAATATATTTGATTCTCCTGAAATTTCTAACGTCTACATTTTAAGGGCAAGGGATCATGTTGATATTGCAGATTAAATCTACAGGCCAGCCTAGTGTGTGAGTAATAGTATATGTATTATTCAATGAATAAGTTAAAGGCAGACAAAATAGTAGAAAGGTAGAAAATTTATAGATTTTCTTTCAGATTCAAAAGATTCTGGGAGGGGAAAAAATCTTACTACCAAAAATAAATAAACAACAACAACAAATCAACCCATAATCACTAATTCTTTTTTTTTTTTTTTTCCTTGTTTCAGAATTTTTGTTTGTTTATTTATTTTTATGGCCGGCTCAGCCTGCCCTCAGGGCAGGGCTGGTGCAGCATGTGGTGCCAGAGATTGAACCGCAGTCCCTGCAGCCACCCAAGCTTTCCTAAGACCACTAAGCCATCCTTCTGGGCCCCATAATCACTAATTCTCAATCTTATCCGTTCTTTTATTGGCAGATTAGAAATGCTCACAAACTACTTAAAAATTCTTTAGTGTCACAGTACTACCCATAATTGTCAATAGGACATAGCTTCACCTCATGGAGTAATCACTTAGAGCAACAATCAAACCTGCCTGCGGCACCTCTTGGGGACAGCTCCCTGCTTGTGTGGGGAGGGATTTCCTTGGGCAGCTGCCCCTGGCAGCTCAGTGACTTTCTCCAGGAACAGGGCCTAAAGTGTGGCACCCACTGAAATGTGCTGTAGCAGCTCCGTCCACTGAAGTCACTCTAATCACACAGATGTGAAAAACCACCAGGAAGCTTTAGCATACTTTCTGCTGGTTTTTATTTGCATGCTGAGTTGCATTTTCCTAGTTAGATTTCAATCAACAGTACAGGCAACTCTGCTGAGTGCTGTAGGTAACATGCAGATGTGAACAGCAGGACTCCTGTTCCCATGGAGTTGGCAGAACAGTAATTATTTCTGCAATTATTATAACTTTATAATTCACATTAAGTGTAAACTTTAACAAAAAATTCTTTAATCCTTAGGACAGCTGCTCACCATGGTCTCACCTTGACTGATAAGTAGGATAAAGTGACTCAGAAGGGTACATTCAGTATATTATTGATTTTTCTAAAACAAGATAATTCCAACTGATATAGATTGTGTGGTTTTAAAGAAGTAAACCTGAGTGATGCTCAAGTGTATTAAGCACACAGATATTCTCTTTGCAAAGCTTCTTTCTGGTGTCACCATTCCGGATGCCCCAGCAGTAATGTATTCACAAAGGTTCCCACCCTGGGCTTTGGAAGCAGCAAATGTGATCTGTACTGTCCTCTAACGGCCCTTGCCTCTCCACCTGCTGTGTCCCATCTGGCTGCACCAGGGCCTGACTGCCTCGACTGAAATCTCTCTACTCAAGAGTTGCCTTGTAGTCTCTGCTTGTGTCTGTGCACATCGCCCCCTCTTGGATCAAGCAGGTGCTGTGCCTGCTTCCTGCAGTTCTCCCAGCAGGGACCCTGGGACCTGGGACCATGATGCATTGTTCCCTCCACCTGCTGCCTCCATTCCCCAGGTGAGTTAGGGGTCTGTGGAATTCAGGAATCAGAATTTCCTCATCTCAACAATATCGTCATAGCTGGGGCCTTAAATAATGAGTTATTTTCACAAGGAAGTTATTGCATAAGATCCATAGAGCCATCAACTGATATTATTTGAATATTACTTTGCATGCCTAGTTTCCAAGATGAAAATGCACTGGAGTTCACTATTTTCTTTAAGCTCTTATAAAAACACCATTTTTCCTTTCCGCCAGAACTACCATCTTCCAGTAATTTGCCAAAATGACTCACACAAAGGGCAAGAGAAGGGGAACCCGGTATATGTTCTCCAGGCCTTTTAGAAAACATGGGATGGTTCCTTTGGCCACATACATGCGAATCTACAAAAAGGGTGACATTTTAGACATCAAGGGAATGGGTACTGTGCAAAAAAAGAATGCCTTACAAATGTTATCATGGCAAAACAGGAAGAGTCTACATTACCCAACATGCTGTTGGCATTGTTGTAAACAAGCAAGTTAAGGGCAAGATACTTGCCGTAAGGATTACTATACATATTGAGCATATTAAACACTCAAAAAGTTGTGATAGCTTCCTGAAACATGCCAAGTAAAATGATCAGAGAAAGAAAGAAGCCAAAGGGACCAGCGAGATAGCTCAGCAGTCTAAAGCACCTGCTTAGGCAAGCTTAGGCAACCACAGAGACCGTGTTTCTATCCCTGGCACCACATGCTCCGCCAACCCTACTCCCAGGGCAGGCTGAGCCGGCCATAACATAACGAAAGAAAGAAAGACGGACAGACAGACAGACAGACACATGCTAAAGAGAAAGGTACTTGGGTTCAACTGAAGTGCCAGCCTGCTCCTCCCAGAGAAAAGGAGCCTGAGTTGTTGGAACCTATTCCCTATGAATTCATGGCATAAACTGGGATGTTGCTCTGCCGCTCACCACCTAATTGGCAGCTTAAGTGTTCTAGGTCCTATGTAAAAATAAAATTGTCCTGTGTTGTAAGGGTGATTTTCTTACCACAAAAATATTTCAGCAGATTTTCGCTATAGCTAGTAATTGTGTCTGGTCTTCACTCTTCAGTGTTTTTCTTGCTGAAAAGTATTGCTGAGGTATTGTGCAGGTGTATACCCAAATATTTACAAAATATTTATATTGGCTTGAAGATCCTGTAAATCACCATGGGGAAAAGATACATCCAAATACATAGAAGTCACTTCATAAACAAATGTAAGTCTATTTCAGTTAAATAAATTGTTTAAAGTACCAAAAAAATGAAATCACCATTTTACAATTTTGGAATCATCTGCGCTAGAAAAAAATCCTAAATATGACATTCAACTGTCTTTACATGAAAATTATGATCAGAAAAGGTAAGGAACTTGTGTGGAGTCCTAAGATTTCACAAGAAAAGCAGGTATATTAGTTGTCCCTTGCTATATAACAAACTACCAAATATTCAGAGGTTTAAAATACTACTCACTTATTGGCTCACTGTGCAACAACTTCCAAGTCCAGCATAGAGTGCTTGGGATCTCTGCACAGCATCTCACAAGACTAAATCAACAGCTCAGAATATAGCTCAGTGGCACAGGGCCTGCCTGGCCAAGACAAAGTTCTGAATTGGATTCCTAATTTTATTTTATTTATTTATTTATTATTATGATGATGATGATTATTATTATTATTATTATTATTGTCTTTTTGAGACAGGGTCTCGCTATGCAGTTGAGGCTGGCCTTGAGCTCACTTTTGTAGCCCAGGCTGGTCTCGAACTCACACCAATCCTCCTGGCCTCAGCCTCCCAAGTGCTGGGATTACAGGCGTGCGCCACCACGCCCGGCTTGGATTCCTAGTTTTAAAAAAGACTAAATCAAGGTATCAGCTGGGCTAGGTTCTCATCTGGAAGCTCTGGGGAGAGAGAGACTTGCTCCTAAGCTCACGCTGCTGATATGCTTTGGTTCTTTCCAGTTGCAGGTCAGGGCCTGTTGGTCAGGAATTGCACCTAGCACCTGTGGCCTGCTGCATTTTCAAGGTCAAAACTTTGCACTGAACTCCTCCCATTCTTCAAATCTCTGATCTTTGCTGTGGCTGCAGGCCAGAGAGCTCCCTACTTATAAAAATATAATGTCAGGCATATCCCAAAATACTCTCTTAATATGAACTCTACCTTTTACACAGGTTCCTTTAATTTCAGATTCACAGACTCAAGGACTAGACATTGACTGTTGTGAGGAAGTAAATCTTAGAAGATGCTAAATCCTGACTCCTAAACAAGGACTCAAGTCACACAGATGTGGTTTTCCTACAGATTACCTCTGACCATCTCTATAACTAGGCAGTCCCAAAAGTCACTGTGCCTGTATTTCTTCATCTACAGGATGAGAATAATAAATACCTTAGCATTTGTGAAACATTAATGAGAAAATGAATATGAAGCAGCTTTAAAGTATAAGGCACAAAAGTTCCCTAAAATTAGAAGCTATTACTCTTTTATTTGACAAAATACAGGGGCTGCCTCCTCTGTAATGTGAAATATTAGGGTACAAAAGAGAAGATAAGGAGTTTAAAGTGGCCGTTTGTTTTCTAAATATCTGGAGGGCTTCTCGCTCTACATGTAAGATTTCTATAAGTGAGTTGGCAGTCCTGGACTCCCAAGCTGGCATGATTCACCTTATACAGAAAGATGTCTAACTTGAAAGGACCGAACACCAGATTAGAGCAAGGCACTGCCCAGATCACCAGAACAGTGTTCCAGTGTCCAGCCCAGCCTGTCTACCCCTTCCACTTCTGAGCATACCTTAAGGCAGAAATTGTGAATTAAGGCACACAGTGTAAGAATATTGATCACACTGTACAGTGGCACCTCAGTTCACAAACTTAATTCTTTCTATGATGCTAGTCACAAACTAGACTGGTTACAAACTGAAGAAATGAAATTTCCCTATAAGGTCAGCACTGAACCATTGAATTTAATGGTTTGTGACCAATTTTGTTTGTGACCAGAATTATGGGAAGAATTAAGTTTGTCAGCCAAAGCATTACTGCATTACCTACCTTCATTTCACCCTCAAGCAGAAGAAATCAGTAGGTGATGATCTTTCTCAACCCTTTCTTACTGCATACACCAAATAAAGCATAGATCCTGCTTCTATGTCTATTTATGTATTTGAAATATATCTAGCAGATATACTTAAGAAGTATTTGCTGGAAGAATAAAAACAATGAGCTGGGATGAAATTTTCTCCCTGCATTCCTTTACTCCATTAGATCATTTGGTTTCTCACCACACTGGACCAGAGGCTGCCTTCTGAAGAAGTTGAATACACAGGCTGGTACTGAAACTTTGTCCCAGCTCCACTGGCCCTGAGAGATTCCAAGCCAGCCTGTCCAGCTGAAAATGTCTCAAAGGAGCAACACCCTGAGCCTCTGAGCTTTCTCCTCTGAGGATCTCAGCTAACAGACTGGTAGGAGATGAGTGCTCTCTCTGCGATGGGCCGGTTCTTTCTGTGGCTCATGTAGTTTTGCACTATCTGTGGGTCTGGACCTTGTCCACGTAGAACATGAACACACATCTGACATGCCTTGGGTGCGTAATGCATTGTCTCTAATGTTTCATCTATTACTTTATACTCTCGTTAAAATAAATGGAAAAATAAAAAGTAAAAATGACAAGGAAACAATCAGGTTTATTGAAAGGAAGAATAAATGTTTGTGTGAACAATCTGGCTATATTTGGTAATCTGAGGAACAAATTTGATGGCACCATTTTCTATATTGCTTTGGTTTTGTCTTTGTTCTTATTTTTTTCCTCTTTAAAATAAAAAAAAAAAAGCCAGGCGTGGTGGTGCACACCTGTAATCCCAGCACTCGGGAGGCTAAGGCAGGAGGATTGGTGAGAGTTCGAGACCAGCCTGGGCTACAAAACTGAGCTCAAGGCCAGCCTGAACTTTACAGCGAGACCCTGTCTCAAAAAGACTAAATAAATAAATAAATAAATAAATAAATAAATAAATAGAATTCTCTAAACATAGTGATTTGAGGACTTTTTAAGAAGCTATGAGGAAAGCTGGGCGTGGTGGCTCATGACTGTAATCCCAGCACTCCGGAGGCTGAGGCAGGAGGATTGGTATGAGTTCAAGACCAGCCTGGGCTACAAAAGTGAGCTCAAGGTCAGCCTCAACTGCATAGTGAGACCCTGTCTCAAAAAGACAAAAAAAAAAAAAAAA
>PVJA010054766.1:0-11443 GCA_004027025.1 Myocastor coypus
TTTTTTTTTTTTTAAAGAGGCAACACCCTTTTCTGCCTTTTCTCCAAATTGCCACTCTACAAGATTGGCTCTTTATGCAGCTCAGGAACAATTAGGAAAGCCTTGCTGACCTCAGGCTCCGGAGGATCTTGGGGAACTGAAGGTAGCTTCACGCTTGGTCTGTAACAGCTATTTTTGGAGGTACTTTAGTTAGCTTGGCTTAGGACCCGACCTTTCCCTTTGTTCTTCCACAGTCATCTGTAAGAGGACCATGCAGTCAAGCTGTGCTCTGTTCTGCTGGTGACATGAACTGGGGCAGCCACTTCACACCACAGAGCCTCAGTCTCTGCAGTCAGAAGTGTGGCTAGTACCTCCTTCCTCACTGGACACTTCTGGGGACCCAGTGAGCTCCTGTGTGTCCAGTTCCATGTCCTGCTCACTGCACGTGGACAAGGCGCATGTGCTTCTCCTCCTGGACTTGGTGTCCTGCTGCTAAGACCATGGCCGATTGCTTCATTTGGGTCCACGACTGCACGTTCATATTAAGCCGACTGCCTGTCTCTTCCCTAGTTTCCCAGAATCCTCTGGACACCCAGTTGTAGTTTATCATGTTGGGATGATGAGCCTCACAAGGTACCAGTATCTGCATGTGAAGTAAGGCCCTGTTTAGATCTAAGAGCTTCACTGGAAAATAACATTTCCAAATCCTCAGAAGAATGTACAGTAGCATGAACACCCACACGTTTCTCTCCTGAATGTTTTATCTCTGTGTCAGGTGGATGGTTTTTGCATGCACATTATTCAGGCTTTTGGAGCTCAGCCTTCAAAAGAAACCTCACTGATCGCTCCATGTCACCATTATAAGAAAACCGTAGTCCTAAGGACTGGCAAGTGGGGAGGCGCTTGTGGGCCCAACGCAAGCAGAACCGTAAAAGCAGCTTCCGCAGCAATCCAGTGGCGCTGGAGGCTCCCTGAGCGGGGAGGCCTCGACCCAATCACCTGTTCACGAGCACAACCTTCTTGGGTATCAGAGGGAGAAATGATTGCCTCCTGCAAAGGACTGGTTTGCACAGGCTTCATGGAAGTGGCGTTTGAGTCCGGCCTTCGCATGGGTAACAGTGGGAGTGGAAAGATCCTGGCAGCAGGAACAGTAGCTGCAGCTCCCAAGTGGAGACCCATCGTGGCACTAATGGAGAATAATTTGGGGAATAAGATTTTTTATTTTTTTTTTATTTTTACTTTTTTTATGTCTAAGATGTTTATTTTTATTTATTTTTTTTAAAACTTGGGAAAACATTTAATTAAATATAAATTCCTTATGCTTAGACAATTCTTCAATCAAATTAAATTTACAAACTAGCTACAAAAAAAGGCTATAATTTCTGTATGATCTTTAAAAAGTGATTAACTTGACTGACGATGTTTTTTTTATGACAGCAATGTTTTATTTTTATTTATTTATTTTTTTGAGTTTCAATTTTTTTATTGTTTAAATTTAACAATGGTTATATTACATATTTTCATCATCAGATCAGTTTAGATTAATACATATAGGTATATAAGATTGATCAAACAATTAAACATTAACCTTTCTAAATCAACATTACTTTTTTTTTTTTTTTTTTTCTTTTCCCCTTTCTTTTCTTGGGAATAAGATTTTTTAAAGAAATGGGATAAAGAAAGTAGGCAATATTAGTTAAACCTAGTCGAAGAACTTCTCTAAGGTGGTTGCTGGGACCTCTGTCTCCTGGGCTTCACACCCCACGCCGGCCCTTCCTTGAGTATGAGCTGGGTTTATTAACTCACTTCTACTGAATAGAGCGTATGGGAATTGCGGGGTTGTCCCTTCTGAGAGCGTGGCTTCCTTCTTGGGCACTTCTTCTGCTTGTGCTCTTGTGGGTCGTGTGGCACGACGAAAGCCAGCTATCAAGCAGCGAGGCAGCCCTGTGCAGAGCATGACAAAAGCATCCAGGCCCCGTGGGTGAGCTGGAGTGTGCCTTTGTCCACGTGACCGCAGTCTCTCGAGGGAGAAGGCACCACAAGAGGCCAGCTAGGTGTGTCGATTCCTGACGCGTGACTGCCAGCTCACTGCCTAACCCAGGAGTGGCGCTTCACTGCTGAGACACTCGCTAGAAGAATCTAAGGGATAATAACTGCTGTAAGGCACTAAATTGGGACTGACTCATTACACAGCAATAGACAACTAATACAAACCCTCTGACCAGCAACAGTGATGGGTGAGCGTTAGTATTCCAGGTTTTTAATTCAGAAAGCCCAACATATGCTCCAGTAAGGGGATGGGCTATGGTTCAAGCCCGTGAGTCACACCTTGGGCTTGTGTTTGCAAAGTGGACAGTGTGTATGCAACGGGGAGCCCCTGCAGGGTCCACTGAAGCCATCCTGCTGCCCGTCGGTCCTTCGCCACCCTCCCCAGGTCTATCAGCCTGAGTCCTTGAATCTCAGCAAAGACAGAAGGAGGCATAGGGCTTCCTCTTAAGTTTTGGAACCGAATCCATCCCAGGCCTAGTGGTCTCAGTGGACTGCATGACTGCTTGCATCTCTGCCTTTCTGACAGCAGTGGCTCAGGCCCCAGGAGCCCCAGCCTCCTGTTCCTTGCCTCCCCAACTGCTCTCCAACCTTGGCCTTATCAGACCCATGGAAGTCAGAGCCAGGAGACCCCAAGGCAGGCAGTGGAGCCCTTCTTTCAACCTGAGCTGGACCTTGCACCCTTTCCCAAGATGCACTTTCTATTTACTTAGCTCGTGGCACATCCTTTGCCCACTCTGGTTGATGGACAACTCTGACTCCAGGGTTCTTTCCCTGGTCTGGGATAAGAATAAAGAAACTCGGCCCAACTTTACCCTCCTCTCCGCGCAGCTTAACTGCACAGTGTCTGGTTCCAGAAGATTGCTAGGGGGACCAAAACCCGATGCTGGCCTTTAGTACCATGCGACAGCTCCTCTGTGGGCTTTTGCAGGGCAGGAGGTGCAGGCAGGTGGGCCACTGCCTGCTTAGCTCTGGGGAGCAGTGGCCGCCCATCCTCCTATCACAGCTTCTGCTCCTTCCACAGCCTCCACTGTCTCAAGGCCTATGCCTGAACGGTTATCTTGGATGAAACAGGAAAAATAAAGAAACTGATTAAATAGAACCTTAGAAGTTAGAAGCAATCTTCGCACCTCAGGTCTCTGTTGACGTTGGGCAGGAAAGAGCAGTGACCTAAAACACAGCAGAGCTTGCCGTGGATGACTCAAGGCCACCAGCAACCTCCTCCTGGCAGTGGGGAGCTGGGCTTCTGGCCCAGGCCTGCTGCCTGCTGCCTCCCCAGTGAGCAGCTTCCTTGTGTGGGAAGCCAGGGGCTGGAGTGAGACCCTCCCAAGATGCCTGCCCATCATGACTCTGACTCTGGAGTAGAGTTGGATTGGGCTGAGTGAAGTCCCACCCCCTCTGAGGCGTCGTTCCTCTGCTTCCCTGGGGCCCACACCCTGGTGCTTCTGGACCATGGCAGGTTTCTGTCAGCAAGGCTCCACACAGAAGCACTGCTATGGGCGCCAGGCTGGAGCACTCAGGGGACCCAACCTTGGGCAGAGGGCCAGAGCTCCCACTGCTTGGATCACCCTTCTGTCAGAGCGTGTGAGCCAACCCCACACCCCTGCTACAACCTGCCAGCCCCCATGGTAGGTGGGACCAGGGTGGGCAGTGGCATGTTCCTTCCTTCTGGGAACTGTGCAGCACACAGTGAGCTCAGAGCCAGGCTCTATTTCCTAAAGGTGGACAGTCAGAACATTCTAGAATTAAAACTCGGCTCTCAAACTCGTAAGAGAAGAGATGCTATTTCACCTACCAGTTAATTACAGACACATTTGTTAGGATTCAAGGGACCTCAGATGGCCTGAGGTGGCCTTCAGGCGGCTGTCCCGTAGCTGGAGGGTGCCCCAGTTGGTGCTGGGTGTGTGGATACCCTTTCTCTCTGTCTCTCTGAGCTCTGGGCAGAGTTGACCTAGGAGCCATGGACATCCCAGGCCCTGGGAAGCAGTTGGGGTGCTGTGCCTTCACCGTGCTCTCTCACAGGACTCCCCCTTTTTTCTAGGATGCTCTTTGGCCTCCACATAGGGGCTCTGCCTAGTAGCTCAGGGCAGGCCTGCAAACAGCCTTCCTACTATCTTATCCCAGCCAGCTTTATCAGTGGGGCTGACTCATTCCCTGGGTCGTGCACAAGGAGTTGGGCTCAGGGGTGCAGGACTACCAGGCCTCACCACCCCTTTGGGAAAGGATGTACCTCCCCGAGTTGGAAGATCAGCCACCTGCCTTCAGGTGGAGCTTGACCCAGGGCCACCTGTGGCTTTTAGGACTTTGAAGAAGTTCTTGAAAAGGCCCAAACCAGGGCTGGTAGTTGGGAGAAAATAAACAAGTGCTCCACAGTATGCTCCGGATGAGGGTCCCTCATGCTAGCGTGGGGGCTCCGGGACCACTTCTTCAGATGCTAGCCGCCTTAGCTGCTCCGGTCTTCAAGAAGCACATTTTTTAGAGTAAGACAAGTAATTTTGGGGCTGGGGTGTAGCTCAGCAGCTTAAATGCCTGCCTGGCAAGCACAAAGAGGTTCTGACTTGGATCACTGGTACAAGGAACAAAACAAAATACAATTTTTGAGAGTAAGGCAAGTGGTTTTTGTCTTTGTATTTTCACTATCATCCTGGGGCCAGTGGAGAAACAGAGGGCGAGGGGAAAACTTCTGTGGTTTCTGCCTTGATCAACACTTGCCCAGTCAGGGCACATGGACTCCTCCCTCTCTTTCTCTCCCTCCCTCCTTGCCTCCCTCCCTCCCTGCCCTGCATTGTGTAAGATGCGGGGACTCCAGGGGAGAGGCCCGGCTGGCCCCAGGCCTCCTGCCCCTCTGGTCATTTTAGTAGGGCGAGGCATCCTACCAAGACTCCAAGGCTCAGCAACCCTCAGGAAGCAGAGGTCTGGGTTCCTGGTGGGCCTGGGAGCCTTACCAGGCTCCTGCTGATAACATGGCGTGTGCACTGAAACGGGGGCCCAAGATGGGGCTGAAAGCCAGGGTCCCGGCAGGGGGAAGGGCAAATGCGATGCCTCCAGGACAGAGACGTGGAGGACACACGAAGGCTGCTAGTCCAGCCCGGCGCGAAGGGGAAGGAAGCGGGAGACAGGACTGGAGGCCCTCACAGAGTGTGGGCCGCATCGACTGCCTCGTCAGTGTGCTGGGAACCCTAGGCGGCACGTGAGAGCCAGTGCAGGAGTGACCTTCAGGGTACAGTGACAGCCGGGCCCTCTCCCTGCTTCTCCCTGAGGCTCAGCCACAGAGCAGGGACGTGGGCGAGGAAGTGTGGAGGTGGGAGCAGGGCCAGGCCCAGCGGCAGTAGGTGGCCCTGGGTGTCCACCTGCCCTGAGCACGGCCTTCCCAACGCTGCGCCCGCAGCCCGCCACCTGCCTAGAGCCTGGCAGGAGGCTTCCCTGCCACCTCTGCTTTGTCACACCCCAGGTGTGATGAATCACCCGCCTGCGCTGAGTCAGGGGAGGCGGCTGGGCAGGCAGGTGGTGGCATCTGGGCGTGCCCAGCTTTCCGGGGGCCGGGGGCGTCCCCTTCGCAGGTGCCCCTCCTCAGAATCATGCACAGAGCAACGATCTGCCAGCCCCTTGAGGGGGCCCCCTCCTCTCCTCCTCACCCACACGCGCCCTCTCCCTGGCTGTCAGCGGAGCCACCATCACCATGGCTACGTCTGATCCTGCCGCAGGCTGCGCAGTAGGTGGCGGGAGTCCGCGGGGAGGGAGGAGGCTGGCTCATTTGTCTTCCTCCTTAACTGGGTTCTTTGAAAGTCAGCTCATGGCTGCACACTGCAGACTCCAGACTCCGAAGCAGACAGGGAGGACAGAACAGGGGAAGCAGCTACAGGGGTCTGAGCACAGCTCCCGCAGGTGTGCCCTGCCTGGTGGCTCTAAGAACCAAGGCACAGCGTGTGTTGGATGAACATTTGACCAAGGCCAGCATACTGTGTGACTTGGGGTAGATATGTGTGGTGTGGGTGGACCAACGCAGGGCTGCACAGGCCTGGATTCAAACCCTGCCTCTGCCACTTATCACAGGGATGAACCAAGACAAATTTTGGGTCTTGCTTGGCCTCCGTGTGCACATCTGTCAAGTGCTGATAAGAATACCTGCTTTGCAGGTTGTGGTGAAGATTAAAGATAACTTATACAAAGTGTTTGGCACCTGTCAGGTGCTAGGAACACCTTGTTGTAGTTACTGCTATCATACTGCCATCATTACTGAGCTCAGGCTCAGGCGCTTTGCAATGCCCACAAGTTCTGGCTGGTTCTAGGGGAGGAGAGTGGGGCAGTTTGGGGGTTTTCAGATGTGGACAGAGCAACCTCCATCGTCTTGTTGAGTCTCTGCCAGACACCTTAACCCTCCCACAGCACAGGGACAGAGTGGTCAGAAAGGAGCAGGGAAAGGAAGTCTAAGCTGAGTGCCTGACTTGGAAAGGCCCACTGCTAAGGCCCCAAGAGTCCCTGAGTCTCGAGGATGGGGCTGTCGGTCCTGTGCAGCAGCAGGCGGGCTGTGAAGGCAGGAAGGTTGCTCAGGAGAAGTAACAGCAGCAGATAGACAGTCAGATCCCAACCCCGGCTGCCCTCCCACAGGATGAGAATTTTGTTTCCTAGAGAAACTCAGCCAGAGAGCCTTTGTGTTCATCCCTTGTGGTGCAGAGGGAGGCTGGGTGGGGTGATTGTTATGCACGAAGTGAACCTTGTCCTGTCCCTTCCCAGGCTGGCCTCTGATCAACAGACACAGTGGACCAAAGGGCTCTTTTCTGCAGAAACTGACCTGCTCCAGGTAGAAAAGCCTGTCCCTGTATTCTGGGTGGTTCCTGATCACAACCAACAATAACGCCCCTGAACTGACATGTCACCAGCAGTGAGCACCAAAAATGAATCTGTCCGCCACCGGGCTGCCTCAAGGCAGATAGATGTCGATCCCAGTGGGATAAAATCAGGAGGGAAAACAGCAGGACCTGCAGAGGCAGCCACAGCATTGAGTAAGCAGGAAAGGCTGGATATCAACTCACCCGGCAGCTTTGGAGGTGCTCGAGAAGAGGCTGCATCCACCAGACAGGGTGAAGAAGAAATGACTAGGACAAGAAGGAGCTCCTGGGAGTGAAGAGGAAGAGAGATAGAATTGCAGAGACTTTACAGCAGCATGGGGTGATAAGTAGCCCTTCGAGGAAAGCAAAGGAGGAAGGTGGGGAAAGGGGTAAGAAGACCACCAGAACAATCCAGCAGGCTCAGCACCCAATAAGTAGTTCCAGAAACAGGACAGAAAAGGGGTGGGAAGGTCACTGTCCAAGAAACGCTGGCAAGGAAAGGTCTAGCATAGAAAGGCATGAGTCTTAATTGAAATTTGCAAACCACCAAGGATGATAGTTGATAATAGCTTGAGACCAGTGAACCCCAATTTGATATTGAACTTCTAGAAATAGATCTGAAGAATTTTCAAAATAACAACTAACAAGTTTACATATCAAAGATCAGGAATTGGGGGGAGGGCCAGCCAGATAGCTCAGTGAACTAAAGCACCTGCCTAGACAGAGTGCAGTGGCCAGGCGTACGGTGCCAGCCCTGCCCATGGGTCACACTGAGACCGGTGATTGAGACTGGGTGTGGTGGCTCCCACCTGTAATCCCAGTACTCAAAACATCCCAGGCTAAAATCAGGAGGATCACTACAAATCCAATCTGTGTAGTGAGACCCTGTGGACCCTGTACCAAATACATTAAAAAAACAAAACAACAACAACAAAAAACCAAACCAAAACAACAACAAAAAGAAATGGGTTGAAGTAGATTTCCTAACAGCAACATGGGAAATAGAATACATTAGAAAAATGTCCTCAATATTTCAAGGGAAGATGAATTTCTAGTGTGAAATTCTATACCCTGTTACACCACTGCGCAAACATGGCTGGTAATACTTACGATTATCAGTCAGTAAAGACATTTGCAAACACACAAAATACACAAAAATCTACATCAAATCTTCTCTTCCTTGGAAAGTTACTATAGAACACTGAATCATAAATAAGAAAGGCCACATATGGTGATAGCAGCGGGGAAGCTCCAGGGCTGGGACTGCCTATCCGGGGTGTGCCAGCTGCAGGGTGACCCGTGGACACTTATTTACAGGCTTACAGTGTCAGAGAAAGTGGAAAGGGTTGATTTGCAGAGCTGCTGGAAATATGGGCAGACTCTGATGCTTAGAGAAAACAAAGAAAAGGCAAAATGAGGAGAAACGATCGACTCTGGGAAGACTTTGCTGAGAAACAGAAATTACTCTCAGCTCACTGCTTGGCTCGGCAGTGGATAATGTTTGTTTTGCAGACTTACAATAGTGAAAATGCTGCATGTGGATTTCACACAAAACAGGCAAATAATTCTGTTGGAAGGATGGAAAGCCCAGGAAGCAGGGGTTAATGAACTAAAATATTCATTTAATAAAGTGGAAAAGGTTTAAAAAATAAGTGAATGAGGAAGGTGCAACGTTTGCTTCCATCTAAAAATACAACCAAAAATGCGTACGTTTGCTGTAAGAGGTTGCTCTGGGGAACCAAAGTGAGTCGGAGCCAAGAAGGTGGTACAGAGGTTTTCATATATATTTTGTAAATGTAAAATAAAACCAGGTTGAAGGTATGGCTTAGTGGTAGAGCATGTGCTCAGCACATACAAGTCAGTCCTCAGAACACACACACACACAAATGCATATACATATGTGTGTAAACATGTGCACATAACTAAATTAATTTAAAATCCAATAAAAGTAAGAAGGATATGCCTTTGTCAGATGATGGCTTTATCTCTCCAGCTGTGTTTTTCAAATCTCTCGACCATTAAGCCAGCCATTCATGCACACAACATCCAAAGACCTCCGTAATGAAGTCTCTCATTTCTACCAGTAGAAAATGACAGCAAGCTATGGTTGCCACAGGCTCCAAAGACACCCAGGAAGCCATGCTATTCCTTTGCGAAGTCAGGCACTAAGACCCAGCAAAGGTCAGGATTTGGCAAAGTCTAGGCTATAGTAAGTGGCAGAGCCAGGATCTAAAGCTGAGGTCCCTCGTGACAGATTCTGTTGCCAAACTCTTATCTCTCTACCCCCATGACTCTGGGCAGGTCTAGTGACAATTCTGACCAGTATAGGACAGTGGAAATGATACTGTTGATGTCTTAGCATGGGTCAGAAGAAACCTTACCACTTTTGCTTTGGTCTCGTGGGGTGTGCCCTAGGGGACTCTTCGTTTTGGAAACAAGCTGCTCTTCTGGGAGGCATACCGGCCACATGTGGAGGCCATTCAGGAAGTCTTACCAACATCCCAGCCAATCTGGCCTCAGCTCCCAGCCATGTGAGCGGACACCTGCCCCGCAAGCCTCCTGCTGGCTCTGTCCTCCCACTCTCTGACTACAAATGTAAGAGAGACCATGTGAGGTGTCAGCCCACAGAACCGTGGAACACAGCAGGAAGGTCGTAGGAACCTATTATGCTTTGAGTTGGATTCTTACACAGCTATACATGAACAAAGCATCATTTAATCCCAAGATTAACCCTAGAAAGGCTGCTCAGCAGACAGAATTGGAATTTGGGTGGGGCACTTGCGTTCCATAGGACCTGCAGGACACCACAGGACTCCTAGCACCCCTGGTCCCCGCCTGTGAATCCAACTCTCTTCCTCCACACCCCTGTGACAACTAAAAATGACCTCACGTTTTCCCAGAAGACTCCTAACGATGACAATCCACGCTGAGGTTTCCAGGTAGCCAGAGCCTCTTCAAGATGGTTGAAAACTGAATTCTAAACATAAACTAGAGAAGAAAAAGCAGTCTTGTTGACAGGAAGGGAAAGAATGCAAACTTAGGGGTTCTGCAGCCCTCCCTGACAGCTAACGTGTAGGCGAGGCCTCACTGTCCCGTCCTAGGAAGCCTTGCAGAGACGGTTTGGTGGGAGCCATGCCCAGAAGGAAAATGCTGCAAGAATAAAGAGCCCCAGGTGGATGGATGTGGCAGGGAGGAGCGTGGCTATCTCTCCTCATACACCACTGAAGCCAGAGAGAAGGGTGTGCAAAACGGAACCCCAGAGCCTCCCAATCTGAGCCACACATACTTTCCACTTCCCAAATGAAGACCGCTGTGTGACTGGGGCTGTTGGTCACTTGCACAGATTTTCTTCACAAGCAGAAGTGAGCCATCGAAGTGGGCCTAACAGGAGTCACTGGTTACATCAGTTTGCATGGCCACTATCTGACAGGCACTGCAAACCAGGTGGCTTCCTAGCAGAGGTGTCTAGAAGTTTCTGATAGAGGAGTCAGCAGGGCTGGTTCCTTCTGAGGGACATGGGAGAATCTGTCCCATGTTCTCCCGGCTGCTGGTGGCCTTGGCACTTATGCTGTCCTCAGCTGGGGGTTTTGGCCTCCATCTTCACCTGGCATTCTCCCTGTGTTCACTCACCTCTGTCTGAGGACTTTAGTTCATCACCTTTGGACCAACTCTACTTCAGTATTACATCATCTAATAGCGTCTGCATTTCCAAGTAGAATCACATTCTGAGGCATCGAGGATTAGAACATCAACCTGGGGATCTGAGGAGAAAATGCGCAATTTAGCTCTAAGAGCTTAGATGGGGAGATAGCTTGGTGGCATAAGCACTTGTCTGGCGAGCATGACGTCCTGAGTTTGACTCCAAGTACCAAAAAGAAAAAATAACAACAACAAAACAACCAATGTAATTCACAACAGTGACATGATAACCACTTATGTTTTGTGCTCCCCACAGGAGCAGTTGTGGGAGTTTCCACGGTTTGCGTCTTGCCCTGACACTTGGCTTAAAGCTCTGCATAATACAATGGACCCAGCCAAAAGGCCTTACTAGTCTGGATGGGACAGAGGATCCAGCCTTCTCCCTGGGATGGCATGTTGTAGCCTGAGCTTTGCTTTGGCAACCACCAAAAATGTTTGCTGGGCCTCTAATCTGCTCCAGAGGACACACCTGTGACAGGTGTGACTCCCAGTGAGTCACACTTTGCATTCCAAAGGATCCCAAGTTGCATTAGCTGACTGTAGACACCTGGGAAATGCAGCTGCCTGGGGATAAAGCATCTTCCAGCCCCAGAACCACAGGCATGCGTGGCAAATGGGATTTGAGAAAACAGGTGAAACGCTTGGTGTCACTGAAGTCCCGGGAGAAGCAGCCAGGGACTGACTCATTCTCACGTTGCTAGGCCAGCTCTTATGGCCACTCGAGAGGAGCTGGGCACTGTGAACTTCAGCTCTAGGGGGCAGAAAAGCAAGCAGACAAGCAATTTCCACTTGTGATAAATGGTCTGACAACAGCCAACAATTTGCAATATTTAATAAGGGACAAAGAACTAATCTTAGCAACTTTGAAGGTAGTCAAGGAGCCTCGCAAA
>PVJA010054767.1:0-11435 GCA_004027025.1 Myocastor coypus
CAGCAGGCACTTGTGCCTCAGAGCTATCTCCCCAGCCCCTCAGTCTCTTAAACTGTATTAAAATGACCACAATTTCAACAGAGCATAATATATATATTTTTTAATTAATTTATTTATTTAGTGGAACTGGGGATCAAACTCAGGACCTTGCACTTGCCAGGCAAGCACTTGTGCCCCTGAGCTGTCTCCCCGTCCCCAACAAAGCATAATTTTATCTATGTTCAACAATACAACATGCAGAACTCCCCTTCAGGCTTACACTAAGTCTGATATAAAGCCAGGTGTGGTGTACACACTTACTATCCCAGCACCAGGGGGGCTTGTAGTAGACAAACTGGAGGTCAACCTGGACCACATAGCTCAAGTCCCAGACCCCTCTCTCCTCTCCCTCACATATGTTCTTTACTAATTCTGGAATGAAGTCATACTTTGGTTTAAAAGTTATTAATTCAAAAGTCTGGGGCCCGGCAGGATGGCTCAGTGGTCTAAAGCACCTGCTTAGGAAAGCTTGGGAGGCTGCAGGGACCGCAGTTCAATCCCCGGCACCACATGCTGCGCCAGCCCTGCCCTCAGGGCAGGCTGAGCCGGCCATAAAAATGAATAAACAAACAAACAAAAAGTCTGTGGCTACTGTGTTTTGAGACAGAGTCTCACTATGCAGTGAAAGCTGGCCAAGAACTTGCTTATATAGCCCAGATTGGCCTCAAACTCATGGCGATTCTCTGCCTCAGCCTCCCAAGCACTGGGATTACAGGTGCATACCACCACATTCAGCAGAAACCTGTGTCTTCAAAATTATGATTTCATTTTTCAGGGATTGAACCCAGGGGCTCATGGATGCTAAGCAAGCATTCTAACACTATGCTACATCCACAGTCCCTTATTCTGAGACAGGACCTTACTAAATTGTCCCAGCTAGCCTCAAACTTGCAATCTGCCTGCCTCAGTGTAACAAGTAGCAAGAATTATAGGTGTGCGCCACTCTGCTTGCTATTTGATATAACTGATTTATTGTGAAAATAAACCTGGAAATCACTAGAAGTATTCAAAAACTACTATATAATTATTCTTCTAAAAGGGTCGGCCAGATAGCTCAGCAGATTAGAGAGCCTGCTTAGGCGAGCTCAGTGACAGGGGTTTGATTCTCAGTGTGCTGTGCCAGCCCTGCCCCCAGGGCGCACTGAGATGGTGACTGAGCCTGGGTGTGGTGGCCTGCCTGTAATCCCAGTACTTGGAAGGTTGAAAACAGGAGGATCATTACAAGTCTGATCTGTGTAGTGAAACCATACAGATCCGTGCTAAATACATTTTTTTAAAAAATTCCTCTATTTTACACAAAACCAAAAACTCCATATACATGTTAATACTATCTTAACTTTCTCCACTGTCCTTAAAAAAAGAAAAGGCCATATTCTTTAGCAGTAGCAGCAAGGGGACGGGAGATAGCTCAGTAGAATAAGCACCTGCCTGGCAAGCACAAGGTCCTAAGTTCTATCTCCAGCACCAAAAACAGTAGCCACAAATAAAGCCTAGAATCTCTTATTTATAGTTTTCTTATAAGTCCATTACATAAATTAATTGTGGAAATTTTGAGAGCTTGGCCAGGCATGCTTGTATGCACTTGTAACCCCAGCACCCTGGGAGGCTGAGGTAGGATGACTGCAAGTTTGAGCCCACCCTAGACAACTTAGCAGCTTACTGACACCCTAAGTCAAAGTTTTAAAGAATGAAAAAGGGCTGGAGTTGTAGCTCAGTGCAAAAGTCCTCAGTTCAATCCTCAGTATGGAAAGAAAAAAAAGAGAACTCACACTAAATTTTCTTCTTTCTTTCATACGTGGAAATAACTACCAACGATATGAGAACAATACGTCTAGCATCTTACATGAGATTCAAACATAGAACATCCGTGCTCTCAAGCTTTATCATGGCAAATAATAAAGCTACTTCTGAGCCGGGCGTGGTGGCTCACGCCTGTAATCCCAGCACTTGGGAGGCTGAGGCAGGAGGGTCATTGTGAGTTCGAGACCAGCCTGGGCTACAAAAGTGAGCTCAAAGCCAGCCTGAACTGCACAGTGAGACCCTGTCTCAAAAAAAAAATAAAATAAAATAAAATAAAATAAAAATAAAGCTACTGTACCTTGAATCCATTCTTGTTTCTTCTTCTTATCTGAAGCGCTAATTTCAAAGGTCTTATCAAAACACTTTATTAGAAAAAGGCACTTCTTTCCGTCTTTGTCAGGCAGAGACTAAACAGAAAACACAATTAGTCCTGTAAAATTTTATTTGTAAGCATCTACATTAAGTTCAATTTCCATTATTTATATAAATCTGACTGAAATTCAGGGTTTGTGAAAAGTAACCTATAAATGCTAGTTACTGATCCACCACTGCTGTTCTGGAGCTCAGTGATTTTGGCACAGTTCCCTGCATCCGCTGCAGGAGCCCTGGAAGGTACATTCATGGCATTGACCCTTAGGACATGCAAGCTTCCAAGCAGGGCTGACACCTACCCTTGCTACCCTGGTTCTCTCCCGTTGTGCCAGGGATACTGCTGCTGGCACCTGTGACCCTGCCCAGTGTCCTTGGGAGTACAGTGGCATAACCTGTGCTGTATTTGTGGGTCTCTGCTTATTTGAATCATTTGTGGGTGCTACATACCCCAAAACATTTATCCACACCATCTCACTCACCAAAATGCACTGCAGGCTGAGTGTCAACATAAGTATTTTAAATGTTATTCAACCAATACAGATACAGTGGAATTTCATATATCAGAAACTAGAAAACTCAAAAAGAACTGATATTTTTGAGGACTACATTTCTCTACAGAATTAGTAGCTACAAATAAAGTATCCTGAAAGTCACTCAAAGAAAGAACTGAAATATGACACTTAATCTTTTTTATTTATTGTACTGAAGATGTCCCTAATATTTTAGTGTATCTGAGATTTCAAAGGCTGTTACTGAACAATTTTTTGCTTTCTTTTCTCTTTTACAACTTCATTTTATTCAATGAATGATTCCTTAACTATCCAAGTAAGTTAGAATTAATCCCTACACAAAGACAGAAAATAAATTCATATTAGAAAAAGCTGTTCTTTGTTTTTAACTTTTTTTTTTTTTTTGTCTTTTTGAGACAGGGTCTTGCTATGCAGTTGAGGCTGGCCTTGAGCTCACTTTTGTAGCCCAGGCTGGTCTCGAACTCACACCAATCCTCCTGCCTCAGCCTCCGGAGTGCTGGGATTACAGGTGTGAGCCACCACACCCAGCTGTCTTTAACTTTTAGCTCCAGTGTGAACTTGGGGATTTTTGAACTTGCTCAAAGACAAGAAGCGACTCCAGCAGCAGGGGGCAGCACCGGCTAAACATGCTGGGAAGGAACAGGCGTCTCACCTCCACACAGCAACTCTCATCCAAGACAATGTCCCCTTTCTTATCTTTCAGGTCCTCACTCACATAGTAAGAAATTATGTTGGGTTTGAGGACAAACCAGCGTTCAGTCCAGTTTTTCCGTCGATGGCCTTTTTTCATCATGTAACCCTATGAAAAATCAAGTCTGAGTAAATGTTTGTCTTTTATTTGCAAGAGTCAGTATTTGTTCCTTGTACCCTGCTGGTCTCCTTCATTATGTGCTATATAGAGTACTCAACACGTGAATGTCAACGGTCCGTGTCCTTTGTGACCATGAACCCTTTCAGGATGGATGAAGGCCAGGGCCACGACACCCAATCAAATCCACCCAAGCACATGCAGACCAGAGTTTGCATATAATTTCAGATATCTCAGAGACAACCCTCCCACCCCAGATGTGCTATACAGATGAAAGAATGATTGAATTCAAGAATCCTTACCTACGATATATACTGAAATATTTACAGATAAAATGTCTGGGATTTGCTGCAAAATAATACAAGGGAAGCATAAAAGCAGGTGGAGTAGGATTAGCCATGGCTGGTGGCAACTAGAGCTGCGCACCAGGTACACAGGAGCTCGTCACACTGCTGTATTTCGTTTCTAAAAGAGGCTCCCTGGGCAGGGGTGATAATAGCTCAGCAGCACAAGTGCCTGCCTGGCCAGTGCAAAGTCCTGACTTCGATTCCAAGGACCAAGAAATAATAAATTTTAAAAATAAATAGAAAAGACTCCCTGCCAGTGATTACTAGAAAAATTTGTATATTAAGTCAATGAAATTTGTTGTCCACATCTACCTTCTTCACCAAAGACTCTATAAGGATTTTAACCTTGTGGTACTAGCCACCCTTTCCACAGGGACTCACGCTGTTCTAGTCTTGAGCTCTGCTCCAGAGAAACAGAAAATAACTATGCTAGGAGTCAGAAAACTGGCTTCTAAGATCCTACTCTGTGACCTCTAGCTCCTTCCCACACAGCCTCCAGGATGTAGAATTTACTCACTTTTGCAAAATTATATAGTATTATGAAGTCCTCTGAGGTGTACAAAAACAGCTAACATTTTAAATAATAAATCTAGAGTCTGGGCATGGTGGCGCATGCCTGTAATCCCAGCTGCTGGGGAAGCAATAAAATTTAAAAATCTAAAATAAAATAAAGCAGGGCGTGGTGGCACACGCCTGTAATCCCAGCACTTGGGAGGCTGAGGCAGGAGGATTGGTGTGAGTTCGAGACCAGCCTGGGCTACAAAAGTGAGCTCAAGACCAGCCTCAACTGCATACCAAGACCCTGTCTCAAAAAGACAAAAAAAAAAAAAAATAATAATAATAATAATAAAATAAAATAAAATAAATCTATAGGTGCTGATAATATATGGTAGATTAAACACATCATTCTTATATGATATTAACTTGGCTGTAAGTTTCATTTAATTACTATACTGACTTATAGCCATATAACTCGTTTTTTTTTTTTTTTTTTTTTTTTTTTTTTTTTTTTTTTTTTTTTTTTTTTTTTTTTTTTTTTTTTTTTTTTTTTTTGTTGTTGTTTTAGTTTCTTCTTAGACATCTAAAGCAAAAGCGAAGCCAGGCGTGGTGGTGCATGCCTGTAATCCCAGTACTTGGGAGGCTGAGGCAGGAGGATCGGTGAGAGTTCGAGACCAGCCTGGGCTACAAACCTGAGCTCAAGGCCAGCCTGAACTGTACAGCGAGGCCCTGTCCCAAAAAGACAAAAATAAATAAATAAATAAAACAAAAGCGATCTCATACTACAATTCATCTGTGGCTTTACAGCTGTTAGCCTCATGAGTCCTACTAGAGACCAGGACTCCAAAGCTACTACGTTAAGCCTCAATTAATGTTCAGTGATGGACTCCATAAAAAAATAAAAAATAAAAAGACAATACTGAATAAAAGGAATTAAAAAATCCAAAATCAGTTATTACTTAATATAATAATGTAAAAAATTGGATGATTTATTATAAAATTTGTTTAACAAGCATTAAGCTCCAACATTAAGCATTTAATAAGCATTATACTTCAGTAGAAATAATACTAGCAGCATATATCAGATACTATGCTGAGTACTTAAAAAACAAAGGTAATAGTTTAAATAAGACATGGTATTTTTCTACATGGAGGTTATCTTTTTTTTCTTTTTTGTATCTTTTAGTAGGGTCTTCAGGGTCTCACTACATAAATCAGACTCAGTGATCCACCTGTTTTCTGTCTCCCAAATTGCTGGGATAGGGCTGGGGAGATAGCTCAGTAGAATAAGTGCTTGCTTGGCAAGTGCAAGGTCCTGAGTTCAATCCCCAGTACCACCAAAAAAAAAAAAAAAAAAAAAACAAAGAGCTGGGATTACAGGCGTGTGCCACCATGCCCAGTCTCAATCATTGTCTCAGCAGCCCCAGAGGCGGGGCTGGCACAGCACAGGGGTGGGGGGCACGTCAAACCCCAGCCACTGTGTCTGCCTAAGCAGGCACGTGGGTCTGCTGTGCTATTTGGCCAGCCCTAGAAGTGTCTTTTATCTAAAAGCAAAAGTATTATTCTATTTGTACAAAAATAATATAAAACTGCCAGGTGAGGAGATGCATAGCTATAATCTAAGCATTTGGTAGTGCTGAGCAGGAAGATCACAAATTCAAGGTCAGCCTGGCTTACATAGTGAGTCCAAGGCTAGCCTGACCTACCTGTCTGAAAAGCACCCCCCAAAAAAGAATGTGTGTGTGTGTGTGTGTGTGTGTGTGTGTGTGTGTGTGTGTGTGTGTGATGTGTATATCTCATGTAGAAAGCCTAATAATACAGAAAAAGAGTAAGAAAGAAAATAGAGCTGGGCGTGGTGGCTCATGCCTGTAATCCCAGCACTTGGGAGGCTGAGGCAGGAGGATCGCTGCGAGTTCAAGACCAGCCTGAGCTACAAAAGTGAGCTCAAAGCCAGCCTGAACTGCACAGTGAGACCCTGTCTCAAAAAGACAAAAAAAAAAAGAAAGAAAATAAAATAGAATTCACTGAAACCCCGCAGTCCGGAGGCCTCACCATGAGTGCTTTGTCCAGCACCTTTCTGTCCAGACAGCTCTATACACCGACATCCTGCTACGGGAAACCGATCCAAGTAGTTACTATCCTGCAACCTGTCATTTCCACTGACACTACGCCACAAGCATCTTTCTAGATTAATGAATATGGAATATAATAACATGAAGATATTTCTTTAAAATAGTTTGGAAATGTGGTTAAACATTTCCTTGAAAATAATAACATCTTGATTTTTAACTGTACTTCAAAACTGTGCCAGTAATACTTAAACCCAGGGCTGGGTACAAGTTCAGTGGTAGAGAGCTTGCCTAATTGGCGAGGCCCTGGGTGCAATTCCTAGCAGTGCAAAAAGGAAAAACAAGCCAAAACAAAATAATTTTGAAAATGAAAGCCTAAGGAAGGGAAGGAAGGGAAAAAGAAAATAAAGGAGAAAAAGGAAGAAGAAAAATGGAAGCAAAACTTTGGTAAAGAAGGGGGGCTGGGCCGGTGAGACAACTCAGGGGTCTAAAGCGCCTGCTTAGCCCACTGGGTAGGGACCATGGTTCAATCCCCAGCACCACATGTTGTGCCAGCCCCACCCCCAGGGCAGGCTGAGCTTCACACACACACACATACACACACACACACATACACACACACAAAGTGTACCAATATGATTAACTTTTTAAAAAAGAAAATCAAGTAAAACAGTGTGGAGGGCTGGTAAGATGGTTCAGCAGTCTAAAGCACCTGCTTAGGCAAGCTTAGGCAACCAGGACCTCAGTTCAATCCCCGGCACCACATGCTGTGCCAGCCCCACCCCCAGGGCAGGCTGAGCCGGCCATACGTGGAAGTAAGAAACTGCAGTCTTGTTCTAGCCAGTTTAAGGTCATAAGTGACTTACACCATTTTTACCACAAAAAATGTTACCTTATTTCAAACATCAAATTCCAAAGAGGAAAAATACAATGTCACAGGACTCTTACCTGTTTTAAAACATCTAGTATAAGCTCATTGAAGACTTCATTAACTGCCATAGACACCGTCTGCCGATCCATGCCTTTGCTAAACTGTCCATTTCCTATCAGCTCAATGAGTTCCCATGCAGAAAGGCCCTCTTTACTGTCATCAAAGTTGACTTTATAATCTTCAAATTGATCTTTCTGCCAACCTCCTCCCATGGCTTCTGTAAGCTTCTTGAGTAGGTATTCAATCTGTTAAAAAAAAAAAAAATTGAGAAAATTATTCCCTGGTTTAAAAAAAAAAAAAACAATTTTAAAAATATATTAACACAGATATGCAATTCACACTGACATGGTCAGTTTAGAAAATATTTATTTTATATGTTTTTTTTTTCCGTTTCTGTATTTTGTACAGGATCTCACTATGAGCTCAAATTCATAGTGATCCTGTTTTTTAGCCTCCCAGGCACTAGGATTATAGGCATGCACTACCATGCCCAAAGTTGGTCACTGGCTCAGTGTGCCCAGGGGCAGGGCCAGCACAGCATCAAGAGGGAGTAGGGATCAAACCCTGGTCCCTGCACTTGCCAAAGCAGGCACTTAGTCTGCTGAGCTATCTTGTTGGCCCAGGAAATATTCTTTACCTTTCCAAAAGTGCACTTCTTTTATATTTATTTATTTATTTATTTATTTATTTATTTATTTGGTCTTTTTGAGACAGGGTCTAGCTATGCAGTTCAGGCTGGCCTTGAGCTCTCTTTTGTAGCCCAGGCTGGTCTTGAACTCACCCCAATCCTCCTGCCTCAGCCTCCCAAGTGCTGGGATTACAGGCGTGCACCACCACACCCAGCTCCAAAAAGTGCACTTCTTTTAAAGAACCTCCCTTTTATCAAGGGGAAGGGTCTGAATAAAATGCCAATGGTTTTTTATGAGCCTAGAATAAAAGAATCAAAAAACAATAACCTTCTAGTACAGTTGTTCTCAACCTTTCTAATGCCGTGACCCCACAATACAGTTCCTCATGTTGCTGTGACCCCAAACCAAAAGATAATTTTGGTGGCTACTTCAAAACTGTAATTTTGCTACAGTTATAATTTGGAATGTAAATACCTGATATCCATCATATATTTTCTGATGGCTTTAGGTGACCCCTGTGTTTTGGTCGTTCGACCCCCACCGGGGTCAAGACCCACAGGTTGAGAACTTCTGTTCTAGTAGTATATTTGCATACAGATATACAAAACAAACTGCAAATACAAAGATAATTCTATAATCTGATGACTCTGTTAGATATTTCAATATACCCAGAACACTAACCTCAATGAAATAATGTGCAAGTACTAGATTGAACACTGCAAAGCACAGTGTAAAGTGATTTCCCCCAACCTACAATTTCCTATATGCACTGATTACTATGCTTGATTCACGCTGTGTCCTTCCATTAGAATATCAACAGTGTTGTAGATAGTGATGGAATTTATGGTGAACTGGGAAAGCTTACTAAATCCTGACACATTGTGTCTTTATATAAAACTAGAAAATACTGCCATTGGGGCTGGGGAAATAGATAGCCCCATGGCACAAGTGCCTGCCTGGCCAAGTGAAAGGTCCCAAGTTCAAACACCAGTGCTGCAAAAACAAAACAACAACTCAAAATACTGCTGTTGAAATAATAGCAATTAGCTCAGGGGTCTAGGAGCCTGCCTGGTGAGCATAAGAACCTGGATGCATGCTCTGCCGGCCCTGCTCCAGGAACTCCCAGGATGTGGAGCCAGGGAGATAGCTCAGTAGAATAAGTGCCTGCCCAGCAAGCGCAGTGTCCTGAGTTCAATCCCCAGGGCCACCAAAAAAACAGGGAAGAGAAACTCAATTATAAGGGGCCTTGCAGGTTAGCTCAGATGTTTAAGCACCTGAGCAGGCAATCCCAGTCAGGCACAGGGGACCACGGTTCTCTCCCCAGATCCAATTGCCTTAGCACACATGCCCTTAAGACAACCTGAGCCAGCCAAAAGAAAAAAAAAAAAAAAAAACAGGGCAGGGAGGCACATGCCTGTAACCCCAGTGCTGGGGAGAAGTTTTTGAAAGTTTTTAAAAAATATAATAGCAGTTAAACAAAACAAGGAGGCTGTAATACTGAGTGGAAAATACCTTATTTTCTAGAAAATCTGGGTATCATATAGCTCTCTCAAACTCAGCATGTTCAAAAATGAGTAAGTCCTACTGAGTGGAAAAAAAAAAGTGTGTTAGTTAGAAATTTTAGATATCTTTTTTGAACTTATGGTTCACTTTTCATGAAAAGTATCAGAGTAGTGAAAACTCCAGGTTTTTAAAAGTCATTTCCCCTAACCTGCAGCAGGTGCACCCATACAGCCACAGAGTGTATAAGTCCCTAACTGAGGAATGCTTTAATGTCGAAATGAAGCTAAGAAATGTGAAAACCCAAAAATGAATAGAACATCTCTCCCTGCCAAATGTGTTCCCCTCTGTTACTGATTTCAGTTCAAAGAACTAGCACTTACACATTCCCCTAAGCTAAGACTACCGCTCCCTGCCCTTCACATCAAACCACTGATATAATCTTGCTGATATTCCTCTCCTACAAGAGCGTTTTTCAACTCAAGAGTTATGGCTCAGTATGAAATCAACATAGTGGGTAGGAAACAGAAGTTTCTGGAATGGGGTGAAAAACATTCCAGTTCAATTACAAAAGACAAATAGTGTTTTGTGATAAATTTTGTGTGTGTGCCAAGTCCTGAAATGAAACGTTTATTTATCTTCTTATGGGTTGCAATCAAAAGAAAATGAGGATCTGGCAAGATAGCTCAGTTGTCAAAAGTGCCTGCTTAGGCAAGCTTAGTCAGGTGCAAAGGACCGTGGTTCAAACCCCGGCATGTATGCACACCAGCCCCACCCTCAGAGCAGGAAGAAAAGAAAAAACTTTGTCCCAAAAGTTCTTAAACTGTCCCTCTATCTGCATTGGTTCAGGTTGTGCTCCTCCTGGCATTCTTGCCTCCAATGTTGTCCCCTTATCACCATTCTGACAAATGGCATTTTTTTTTTTTTAATGTATTTGGTACAGGGTGCATCTCAGATTCCTAGGGACCCTCCTGCCTCAGGCTCCCCAGTGCTGGGATTACAAGTGTGCACCACCATGCCTGGTTTCAGTGGCCCACTCACTGCACCCAGGGTGGGGCCAGCACAGCATGCAGGACCAGGAATCGAACCTGGGTCCTTTAGATTGCCAGGCAGGTACTGAGACCACTGAGCTATCTCCCCAGCCCCCAATGGCACTTTTTTTTTTAAAGCTTGACCTTTATTTTTTAATTATATTTAGTTAGTTCATTTTCTTTTTCTTTTTTTTTTTTTAACTTTATTTATGTTATGGCCGGCTTAGCCTGCCCTGGAGGGGTGGGGCTGGTGCAGCATGTGGTGTGGGAATCGAACCGCGGTCCCTGTGGTTGCCTAAGCTTGCCTAAGCAGGCGCTTTAGACCACTGAGCCATCTCACCGGCCCCCCCAGTGGCATTTTGAAAACACAATCTGTGCCTGTGTCTCCTAAAGCCTTTCCTCCTCCTCACCTGCCAAAATAAAGCCCCTGGCCTGCTTTCTCTAACATGCCTTCTAGCACACTCCATCTCACCACCAAGATCATAGATTAGGGGTTTTGCAAGCTTTTATTATGAAAGGTTGACTAGTAAATATTTGGATTTTATTTCTCATACATACTGTTTTTTTGTTGTTGTTGTTGGTTTTTTGTTTTGGTTTTTTTTTTGTTTTTGTTTTTGGCCTTTTTGAGACAGGGTCTCGCTATGCAATTCAGGCTGGCCTTGAGTTCACTTTTGTAGCTCAGGCTGGTCTCGAACTCGCAGTGATCCTCCTGCCTCAGCCTCCCAAGTGCTGGGATTATAGGCGTGCGCCACCACGCCCAACTCATACATACTTTTTATTTTTATTTATTTATTTATTTTTGTCTTTTTGAGACAGGGTCTCGCTATGCAGTTGAGGCTGGCCTTGAGCTCACTTTTTGTAGCCCAGGCTGGTCTCGAACT
>PVJA010054768.1:0-11441 GCA_004027025.1 Myocastor coypus
ACTCTCACTGATCCTCCTGCCTCAGCCTCCCGAGTGCTGGGATTACAGGTGTGCGCCACCACACCCAGCTAGGAGGTTGGAGATTTAGCTCAGTGATAGCATGCCCTTCTGTTCAATCAACCTTCAATATTAAAAAAAAAAAAAAAAAGGAAAGAAAAAGGAAACAGCCATTTAAACAAATGTCTGTACAAGGAGACACTATTCAAAGAGATAAAAGATGAGAACAACCAATGTGCAGTAGCAGATGAATAGACAAAATTAGTGTGTATGTAAGCAATGGAATATTACTCATCCTAATTACTCATTTCGGTAAATGCCACAACATGGATGAATCTTGGAAACATGCTCCGTGAAGGAAGCCAGATGCAAAAGGACACCAATTGTGTAATTCCACGTATACAAAGTGTCGTGACTAGCCAAAGTTGTAAGTCAGAAATTGGGTTAGAGCTTACCAGGGGCAGTGACTGAGGGTTGGAGACTTATGGCTTAATGGCTATATCATTTCTGTTTGGAATGATGAACTCATCATTATGGGACTAGAAAGATCTGGTTGTCCATAACATTGTAAGTTTAATTCATGACACTTAATTGCACACTTAAATGTGGTTAAAATCACAAATGATATTTGGAATTTTTTGAGACAGGATCTCTTTATGTAGTTTTGAACTATGTCTTTCAGACTAGCCTTGAATTCACAGCAGTCCTCCTGCCTCAGCCCTAGTGTTGGCATGACACGTGTGAACCACCAAGCCCAGGCAAAATGGTAGATAATTTACACACGTGTAATACACGAACAAATATATGTACATAGATGCACATATGTATGAAAACATGTCACAATAAAGAGCAGGAATTTATATAAGGTGTGATTCAAACATATAATGAATATCTATATTTTTAAACATTTTATTACAGTAAAACATACATTGTCATTAATCATCCTTCAAACACTCTCTTAGTTTAAATATAATTATGTTCTTGCCATTTTCTGAAGCAGTTCTGAAATAACTGGGATTCCTCTGTCATGAATGTCTTTAGTTTCACTGTTAGGGTTGCCTCAATGTTCTATATTGATTCCAAATGTTTACTCTTCATGGTCATTTTGACATTGGGGAGGAGCCAGTAGCTGCACAGTGGCCAGATGTGGTAAATATGGTGGAAGAGGACATACTATAATGTTTTTATGCGCTTGCGCTTCCATTAGATGGGCAATAGCATTCACTTTTTTGTTTGTTTTTAATTTCAACTAGTAAGAAGGACTTCCAGAACTGCTTGCAAAAGTGGCAAGACTCATGGGATAAATCATGAAGTGAGGGGGAGCATTTTAAGGGGGATTAGTGGCAATGTGTCCTTCACTATTAGATGTATATATCACACCTTGTACATTCCTGCCCCCTTCCATTCATGGCTGTCACAATACCTGACAGAAGAGAGACTTACTGAACATTTGAATTGATGACTTAGCACCCTGGCTGGGAGTCCTAGAACTTTTTAGTGGTTTTATTTCCAATAAAATGTTTCTATCCACTGGTTCCCAACCTTTCTAATGCTGTGACCCTGCAATATAGTTCCTCGTGTTGTGGTGACCCCAAACCAAAAAATAATTTTGGTGGCTACTTCCAAACTGTAATTTTGCTACAGTTATGATTCAGAATGTAAATACCTGATATGCATTATGTATTCTCATTGCTACAAATCAAACATAATTTAAGCATAGTGATTAATCACAAAAACAATATTTAATTATATGTTACTGATTCCAATCAATAACATTTCACTATGGCATAGCATGGGTTTAAATATGTATTTTCCGAGGCTGCTATGCCTCTATGTCATATACATACATATCCTTCCCTCTTCAGCCCTCTCTCTGCATACAGCTGGCCACAGGTGAGCAGCTTGCTTTCATGGTAGGCCCTTATACTACACCATTTCTGCTTTGGAGCCAGCTGGCTATGGACTGAAATTAAGACCAGATTAATCACAAAAACAATATTTAATTATATGTTACTGATTCCAATCAATAACATTTCACTATGGCATAGCATGGGTTTAAATATGTATTTTCCGAAGACTAGGCGACCACTGTGTTTTGGTCATTCGACACTTGCTGGGGTCATGACCCACAGACTGAGAATCGATGTTCTATACAATGTCAGCTATATAAAAGACTTTTTCCTTCTTAGACCCACTCATGAATCTTGTGCCTAGGATCGAAGAAAAAACCCATTTGTTTTGTCTTTCTGGGACAAAGTAGATCTTGGGGTGGTGGTGACCATAGCTGGCTCCAGTGCTGTGTTCCTCTTAAGAAACTCACATTGTATCTGGAGTATCATTCTTCAACTACTCCAGGCAATTCAGCCACTTGGGAGCTGGAGGGGAGAGTTCATCTCAGAGCAATGAGTCACCATGATTTTCAGGGCAGATGGGGTGAGGTAGGGGAAAGAGAGGCAGATTCAGAGCCAGTGGGTGATGCAGTAGCATACCTGTGAAGTCAAGAGACAACAGTTCAACAGTGATACAACCAGAGGTTTAAGACAAATTCACATCATTAGCTTGGCTTGAGGATCAATGTCTACTCCCTAACTACTTAGGGATGACTGGAATTTTTTTTAATATCTCCATCCACATTTTGGCCTCTTACTGAGCACTTACTATGTGCCTGTTGGACTGCCAGGGATATAAAATGAATGAGGCAAGGGATGAAGCCCTTATAGTATATGCGATGATATGGATAGCCCTAAAAAAATATGCTAAGAAGCCAGGTACAAAAGAACACTTACTGTATGATTCTGTTCATATGAAATGTTCAGGAAAAGCAAACCCATAGAAACAAACAGCAGATTAGTGGTTGCTTGTGCTGGGCCTGGGAATGGGGATTGCCTGCAAAGAGGCAGGAGGTGTCTTGGTGGGATGACAGGCAATGCTCTGAAACTGGACCATGGTGATGGCTGAATACCTCCATAAATCAGCTAAAAATCAGCACTGTGCACATAGGTAAGTCTGATGGTACATAAATCTTTCCAGTAGATTTTTTAAAGATATCATGCGGTTCATTCCTCTACTTTTGCAATGTGGGCCTTCCTCAAGGAGAAGGACCTGGAGGACACATATGTGACTTACGTTGTGGACACACACTGTTGAGACCACCTCTTCCACAAGGGCAATATGCAAGGGGAGGTAGGAAGAAGGGGAGAGAACTATTACTTCTGGGAAAAACATGGACAGCCCTTAACTACATGCTCTATGGCTCTTTTTTTTCTTTTGAACTTGGTCTTTATTTTCTACTCATCCATGAGGGAAGCCTTTGCCACTGGGTCTGTAAAGTTGGCATGGGAAGAATAAGTGCTTCAGGAGAGAGGCTGCTATGCCTCTATGTCATATACATACATATCCTTCCCTCTTCAGCCCTCTCTGCATACAGCTGGCCACAGGTGAGCAGCTTGCTTTCATGGTAGGCCCTTATACTACACCATTTCTGCTTTGGAGCCAGCTGGCTATGGACTGAAACTGATAAGACCTGTGAGTCCAAATAAACCTCTCCTCTTTAACTTGTGTTTGAATATTTTTGTCTCAGAAAAGAGAAAGTCACTAAGACAGAGGAGGACGTATGCCTGGTTCCACCAATGACTCAACAGTTTCACCTGTGTCATGGTGGGGACTCTGAACTCTCAGCTTTGATGAAAAATGAAGTTGGGCTATATCTCACTGTTTTCTCCTCATGGCCTTGGAGGAAGGGCCTGTGGAGACCAACTGGCTAAGAGTGGTAGTTTGCGAAGCATGTCTGCATCTAGCTCCTAGCTGTCCTGCTGTGACAGGGCCAAGATTCACAACTTCCAGCACCCTATGTGGCCTTCTTTGGTTCTGATTAGACTGGCTTCTCCTAAGACCTCTGGACAACCCTAGTCCCAGAAAGCAAAGAATTAACACTCAGCCCAGAAGGGGCTGCTAGAATCCTGCCAGACTGCTCTTATTAGTCTGTTCCATTCTGTTTTATGTTTTTTTTTTTTTTTTCTTGTTTCAGAACTTTTGTTTGTTTATTTTTATTTTTATGGCTGGCTCAGCCTGCCCTGAGGGCAGGGCTGGCGCAGCATGTGGTGCCAGGGATCAAACTGCGGTCCCTGCAGCCACCTAAGCTTTCCTAAGCAGGCGCTTTAGACCACTGAGCCATCCTGCCAGGCTCTGTTTGTTGTTTTTTGTGGTTGTTTGGTTTTATTGCAGATGAGGTCTTGACAAGGATGGCCTTGAATCTGCAATTCTCCTGACTGAACATTCTGAGTTCTCAGAACTATAGGCATGAGCCACTACACGTGTGTGTGTGTGTGTGTGTGTGTGTGTGCGCGCGCGCGCGCATAGGCTGTCATAATCTAGGCCAGGCTTGAACATGCTAGGTAGTCCAGGCTAGCCTTGAACTCATCTTCTTGTTTCAGCCTTCCAGTGCCTGGGATTATAAGTGGTAGCCTTTTGATGGTTAACCCACTCCTTCCCAGTCCAAGGCCTAGACCAAGGACTGGCCAATTTTAAATTCTGGCCTTCTGCTCCATCCTAGGTGGTCTCTCTGGGCTTGGCACAGCAGTCCCTAGAAGACAAGGCTGGGAGGCCCTGGGCTTACTCAGGGACATGTACATGTCTTCTAGATGGTAGAAACCTGGACTTGCGGCCCAGCTCTGACCTGGGAGAAATTATTCTTTCTTTTTAGGACTGGGGTCTATGTTTGCTAACATGAGACATGAGTAAAAATGAGTTCCCTTAACCACTGACTTCTTTTGAATAAAGGTCTTTCTCAGGGAACTGGATAGCTCCAACCTGCCCAGGAGCTTGGGACACCCTTGGCCCTTGGCAGTCCCCTGGAGGTGAGTCACAGGGAAGAAGACAGCTCCCTATGGAAGGAGGCCACCCACTGGAGCTTCATTATCCAGCACAATGTAAAGTAATTGCCTCTGTGTAGCCAGTACCTGATATGAACCCAACACTGTGGTAGGTGCTTTCCTATGCTTTATCCTACTTAATCCTCTCAGCAGCAGAGAAAAAAGTAGGTGGTATTATTCATATGTTATCAGGGAGGAAACTGAGGCTGAGAGTGAGGAGCCTGGTATGCATTCCTTACCCTCTGCCTGTTGAAATCTTACGCATGGCTCAAGATTCAGCTCTGGCTCCACTGCCTGTCTTGGGAGTGTCACCACCCCTCTGTACCAGCTTGTCTCCTGTGCACCTGGGCGGTGGGCCATGGACCTCTTGCCGCACTGGCTGGGAGTTCCTGGAAGGCAGAAGCCAGTCTGGCTATGCTCTGGGGATTAGACTGACCTTTAGTTTCCAGACTAGATCAATGCCCACAGATAGGGGTAGCAACCAAGAACGTAAGGCCCTAACAGCGAAAGTAAGTCCTAGTCCTCACATCCACCTTCCAAGGCTAACATGATGGTTCTTATTAAAAGTAATGAGACACTTCCAGTGATCTTGAGTAACAGGACAAGCAGAGGGCCTGAACTGAAATCCTATAATTTGGCACATGCCTGTAATTCCAGCACTTGGGAGGCTGAAGCAGGAGGACTGCCATGAGTTTAAGGTGAGTCTATGTGAATTCAAGGCCAGTCTGGACTACATAGTGAGAACTTGTTTCAAAAACCAAAAGAAGGGGCCAAGCAAGATGGCTCAGTGGTCTAAAGCACCTGCTTAGGAAAGATTGGGCGGCTGCAGGGACCACGGTTCGATCCCCAGCACCACATGCTGCACCAGTCCTGCCCACAGGGCAGGCTGAGCCAGCCATAAAAGTGATCAAACAAAAGTTCTGAAACAAGAAAAAAATTAAAACAAAACAAAACAAAAAACCCTCCAAAACTGAATGAAATCATGGCCTATCTGATCCCAAAGCCATGTTTTTTGTTGTTGTTGTTTTTTTTTATAGGAAGGTTCTTCCTATGCCATTCAGGCTGGCCTTGAATTCATGGCAATCCTCCTGCCTCAGCCTCCTGAGTGCTAGGATTACAGGTGCACATTCTTTTCATTGTGTCAAGGAACAAGTCTCTGATTTTAGTCTTGTGATTCCTCCCTTATTGTTTTTACCATATCCCCAAACTACCTATGAGATTAGTCAGTACTGTTTCTTTAAGTGAATTCCCTTAAAAGTACATTTATTCTATTATGCTATGCAATGTATTAACTACTGTAAAATATAATAATAATAATAATAATAAATAAATAAATAAATAAATAAATAAATATTTATTCTACAAGAAGCTTTAGCTGGAAACCTAGTTGTCATTTGTAATAATGAATTAAGCATTGCAACATGCAAATATATCCAGGTGCATCTATTGTTTTAGGGTACATAAATCCACGGCTCATACTCCACAAGCTTCATGCAGTCCCGTAAGACCTGAGAGGTTCATTCCTCCCTGAGTCTGAGAGAGCTGGTGACATGCTGTCTCAGTGACTCTTCTCTCGTTGCTCAGACAAATACCCAACACAAAAATGAAGGAAGGAAAGGTTTATTTAGTTCACAGTTACTGAAGGTTTCAGTCCATACTCAGCCAGCTCAAAGACAAGCAGCACATGGCAGTGAGCAGCCTTTCATGATAGTGGCAAAGAGCAAGAGAGCCAAGGGAGGAACAGTAGCAACAATGACAGCGGAGAGCCAGTCTGTCTCCCTTGTGTACATTCAGGCTATGTGCCCTGGGCTGGGTGTAGTACTCATACCCCTAATCCCAGCAGCACTCACACCCATCATCCAGTGGATCATGAGTTAATCACAAATTCCAGAAATCCACCCCATGACTCAATGAGGCTTTGGGGGAACAACTAGACACAAACCCTAACACATGCCCACAGGTACATGTGAAACAGTGGTCATGTGGCCCAGGTCTCCCAGATGATTTTCATTGGTCATATTCTGCTGGCCATAATGAGCCATATGGTGCCATCTTACTACAAGGGACAGAAAGCACAGACTCCCAAATGCCTAGAAAGGAAAGGAGAACCAAATAATGGAACATTTTAGTGTGTCTTCTACACACCATTTCTTTGCAGTGTGTGTGTGATTCTCTTCTATAAATGAGAACTAAAGCCCACAAAGATGAGTTGGCCAAAACCACATTGATGGACAATGGTAGAGCAGGATTTAAACCCAGGCAGTAGAATTCATGTGTAAAACCTAACGAGACCAGCTATGTCAGCAATATGTTCCCTATGGCCAAAGAAATTGCGATTATTTAGGCCACTGAGAAAATCTGGCCTGGCTTCCCATGTGTGAAGATTCTTAATTCAGTCACGCCTATAAAAATAACATGCCAGGTTCTGAGGATTAGAAGGTAGAGCTCTTACCATCTGGATTCCATTTGCCTTTGGTCTGTCATTTTCTTGGGGTTTTGTTTACATTCTCTCTTGCAGGAGAGCAGTTTGTCCTGCTTTATCTTTTCTTCTGGAATCTGAGCCCCATAAGGTAGGAACTTTGGCCGATTTACCATCTTGTCTGGGGAGCTAGGCCCATACAAATAGCATAATTGTGGCAGTGATTCTATTAAGTGAGCTAAAAGTTTCCCTTGAGGGCATCAGAAACTGCTGTGGCAGAGAAAGAGCTAGTGAATAGTGACGCCCCAATGAACCACTTTTTTAAAGATGAGGAGCAAGTGATTAGCCATCCAGGGCTTGTATAGGACTGTTTTACCTTACCAGTGCCACCAGCCCACATGCTGAGTAGGTGAGAGTGGAGAAGAAAGTTGTCTGGCCTCTGACTAGTGCCTTTGATTCATCAACTTATTCATCCTATGTTTACTGACTAGCTCCATATGTCAATAACACAGCTGGGGCAGCTGTGGCCTTAGGAATCTTTTTTTAGTGCCATGTGGGAAGATATTAGGAGATGCTTATGTGTGGGCCACAGGCAAATTCCCAGCCAATGAGGAAGTGTACAAAGGGGCTCAAGAGAGCTGGACTCATGACCCAACATTGCTGTTCCCTTAGACAAATCACGTCTCCTCTCTGAAGTGTTCACATGTGCGTTATTGCATTTACCACATTGTTAAATTATAATTATATACAATTTTGTAGGTAATACAATTTTTGTATGTATACTCCATAGGATGAGTTCATTCAGGATAGGACAGTCTATCCTGAACCATTTTCCCATTTGCTATCTTAGGACCTGGTGTATAGTAAACTCTACTAGCAGTAGTAATATTAGTGCTCGTCATGTCTCAGGCTCTGTATTATGCACATTCAATGCTGACTCATATCATCTTTGTTGTATCTCTTAGAATTAAGAACTATTATCCACATTGTGCACTTGAGGAATCTGAAGCACAGAGGTTAAGTAATTTTCCTAAAGTTACATAGTTAACAAGTTGTAGAGAACATGTATTTATACAATTAGTAAATTCAAGAACTCTGTACAGAGTTCACGGTTTAAACCGCTCTGTACAACACAAGAGAACAAAATACGACTTGAGGACCTAAAAAACCTTTAGCTCCATTTCCTGTGGGTCTCTGAAATATCTTTCTGCAGACCAAAAAAGGGACATCTGCTCTGCAGTGGCAGTGCGGACCAGGGAACACTGAGGCAGGATGGGGTCTCCTGAGAGTGGGAGTTTGAATTCTGGCTCTGCCGCTTAAGTAACCTTGAGAAAGTTACCTAAATTCCTTAAATGTCAGCTTCCTAGTAGAGCAATATGACACTAACACATATTTTGTAGGGAGAACAAAATGAAAATACAAAAGGAATAATTTATGGAAAAGTAGTTAGCACAGAGGTAACTCCCTGCAGAAAGTAGTGGAGTTTAGAATGTAATTGCTAGAGTTGAATATTATTCTCTAGAACAGAGGCTGGTGGAGGAGCTAACCTGTTCAGCTTCTCAAGGATTAGACCCTTCTCCCTGTGCATGTAGCAGGGAGCCCTGGGTCAATTGCTGTGGATGGAACAAACATTGGAATGAGTAGCAACCAAGGAGTGAGGAAACATACCAGCTCTGCCCTCACCTTCCTGTGTGATCTAGCATTTGGCAAGTCACCAATTATCCTTGGGGTTCCAAGATGAGACAGTGGAATGGGAAGATTTCCAAGGCCTCAATGAATACCACCAGTATAGGAAACCCCAAGCCAAGTTCTTCAGTGAGTGAAAATTCATTCACTATCCATGTCTATTTCTCAAAGAAACAACTGTTTCCCCTTTCCATTGGCATTGTGAGGTACGTGAAGTGTATACAAGTGAGAGGCAGTTTTGCCCTCATAATCTAGGTCCCTCCTTTCTCAAGCTGGCAGTGTAGCTCCAATGAGCCCCAACCTATCCTGGATAAAAATTATTTTGTCAACAAACATGATATAGGTAAAGAAAATGAAAAAAATTAAAATTCTATAAACCTGTCACCCAGAAATGATCATTTTTAAAATTCTGGCAGATATCCGTCCAGATACTTCTGAATTTTCATTAAAAATTAGACCCAATTAAATCACATTAGTATATAAAAAAAACTCACCACAGAGCTTATACTGCTAGAGTCAGAAATTGGGGAAGTCAGGAACAGCCATCCAAAAGAAATGTCCACATGACTTACAGGACAAGTATGAGTGCACTGAACAGTGTTTCATACACAGGAAATGGCATCTGAGAAGACCCAGAGGCATGGCACTCTGAGAACAGAAATAGGTTCAGTGCCTCTAGAGTTTGCAGGGTAGGTAACAGTAGACAAACTACAGAGATCTTCAGGAAATAGATATGGAGTGGGGCATTAGTTTATTCAGGCTGTTCCAACAAAATGCCAAACTCTGAGTGACTTACAGACAGCAAAAATTTTCTCTTCAGTTATGGAGGGTGAAAGTCCAAGACTGAGTAGAGCTGGTAGCTTTTAGTTCTGGTGAGGGCCTTTGCTTGCTAAGATGGTCAATTCTTTGAGTCCAGCGAGGGCACCTTCTAAGAGGTACCACTTTCTGATATCACTTTGGGGGTTTAGGTTTTACATAAAAACTTGGGCGGCACATAAACATTCACCTCATAGCTAAGTGACAAGATTTGTATTTTAAGAGAACCCTGGCTTCAATGTAGAGAATGGATCAGAAGGGCAAGACTGGAGACAGTGACACATTAGGAGGCCACTGTAGTCTCCTAAGTGAGCAACACAGGCATGGCCAAGACTGGGTCAACATCAGTGGAAATGGAAACTGAATGAAAGGACATTAAAAGGGAGGAAGGACAGGACTTAGTGACCAAATAGTAGGATGGATAAAAGAAAGCTTTAAGGATGTCTCTGACTTGAGAATGTAGAGCCGAGTTGCCTTCTGGATTTGGGATAGGAAGTCGAGTTCTACTTGGGTCATGCTGGATGTGAGGTTTCCCCTGGAATCCAGGTGGAGGTAGGCATACCTACTCAGCTGAGGTCTGGGTTGCATGTGGCTGCTGGCTCTGAAGAATTAAGAGGGATGAGAGAGCTCAAAGCACTCCAACTCTCAAGGGATAGGAAAGGGATTAGGAGTTACAAAGAAGCTCCGAAAAGAGCAGCTAGAGAGACAGGAAGAAAACCAAGGATGCCTGTTGTCATCAAAGAAAAGGAACTGGCCTTAGTGTTCACTTTCTCAGGGGCTCACTTCGTTTAATCCTTCCAAAGGCTGATGAAATGGGGGGTCATGATGGTGCAATTTCAGAAGAGGAAATTAAAGACCACAGAGGGGAGGTAAATTTTCCAGTCATCCAGATCGGGGCACAGAGGCTTCTTTAATCCAGGCTTCATCAGCTGTGCTTGAGCCGCTAACAAACCAGTCAGAGAATGTGCCCTCCATTAGCCCGCACCATTGCCTAGCACTGTTCCAGGGTTAACCTACATTATTTCTAATCCTGACCAGAGTGTGTGATTTGTACCCTAAGTATATGAAGTGCCTGCAAACCAAGCGCAAGTGTGTGGACGCGTCCAACGTCACCTAGCCTAGCAGATGGCAGGCTGGGCATTTCCACACCCCGGTGTTCAGTCCTCCGCGGCAGCGGTACACAACGTGCGAAAGGAGGCGGTGTCCCTGGCGGGAACACCTCTAGGCGACCCTCGCCCAGTCCTCGCCCCCGCGCATGCCTGGCCGCTGAGGCGTGAGAGCCACTGCCCCGGGCCCTCCCTCCCGCGCGCCTTGCTCAACCGGCCCAGATAAGTGCAGCGTCTCTGGGCAATTACTGCCTCCCGCCGCCGGGGCTGGCTGGGCAGAAGGCCAGAGGCCGAGGGACTCACAACCACCCAAGGAGAAAGGTGCCGGCCGACCCCGAGGCCACCAAGCGGCGCGTGATTGCACAAGGCGAGGACGCTGGACGGGGGCAGAGCGACGACGCGGCGTTTTGTGACGTCACAACGGGAACCCCCCATCAGGCCCCGGGGAGAAAGCCTTCGGGCGCCAGCGTCCGGCTTGTGTTCGTTTCTTTTTCCTTTCTTCCCCTCTGACATCTCTTTTCCTTTTCACTTCTTCCGGTCTCTCTT
>PVJA010054769.1:0-11433 GCA_004027025.1 Myocastor coypus
ACCTCCTGCTCATCTGGGATTATACTTCTAGGACTCTTAGAATTTCATTATTTAGCGACTGTCCTTCCAGAAAGCACTAGCTGATTTGTGCTTGTCACTTCTGCTGTCCTCAAGCAGTCGCTTCTCTCTAACTTATAAAAAATTATGATTAAAATATATAACTAATTCAGTTAACCTAAGTGTACAACTCCGCATTATTAAGTATATTTACACTAAAGAATTTTCTCATGCTATATAATTGAAACTGTGTTCACTGAACAATTCCCTTCTCACAGCTCCTCCCTCTAACAGTGGTAATAACCACCAGTCTATTTTTGTTTCTATGAATTTGATCATTTCAGATACTTAATATGAGTGGAGTCATAAAGTGTTTGTCTTTATGTAAGTAGATTTACTTCACTTAGCATCATATCTTCAAGTTTCATTCATGTTGGAGCATGTGTCATAATTTCCATTCTTCTAAGGCTGCAAAGTACTCCTTTGTAAATACCTCATTTTCTTTCTTCTTTCATTAATCCAAGGATGTTTTGATGGCTTGCTCCTCTCAGTTATTGTAAATAGTGCTTTTCTGAATATGGGTGTGCAGGTAGTCACTTATTATTGTGTTGTCAGCCTGACTTTTGTCAGGTTTCCTAGAAAATAAGACTTTTATGAGAATAGCTTGATAGTTGCAAAATCTCTATGAAGAATATTCTTATTCAAATCTCAGAGTAGCAAAGTTCTCATTTATTCTGTGCTGAGAGATTCAATTTTTTCTAACCCATCTTTTTCTACAGATGTAACTATCAAAATTCCTGGTTTTACATGATGTCCTTCTGTTTAATTATCACCACAAGTGGCCCCAAGTTTGACCTCCTGTCTTTCTGTGGAAACAAAAACAACACTTCATGTTTTCTCAGGTTTGTAATAATAGGTAATACAATACTGCAGTGGCTATATAATTCTCCATTGTTTAACTTTGCTTTAAATTTCAATATCTAGGTAATGTCTTTATTTTTGGAGTTTAACTTTGCAAAGGAGAATAAATTTGTTATTTATAACTATGTTTTGTAACACATTTTATATATTAATTGCTTAATGCATGTATAAAATTAATAATATGCCTTTGAATAATCAATACATTTACCATATAGTATATGTTCATACATTCTAAGACCACTTTCTGCACTATAAATTTCTTTCAGTAATCTGTCAATTTTAACACCAGTACCACTGTAAAAATTCAGAGCTTCAGATTGTATTTTATTACTGATAGGGCCATTCTGTTGATATTACTCTTTTAATAAGTATTCTATTCAGTATTCTATCTAGATAATTGTGACGCTTCACCTTAATGGTCACCTTGTCTGGCTTGAGTAACATCTAGGAAATTAAGAGCAAATAATTTTTGCTATATGCGGGCATTTTGTCCAAAGAATGGGAAAGCTGGCTAGTTCAGTGATGGTTTCTGATAAATCATCTGTCTACTCATCAAGTCCTAGTAAAACTCTAGCATGATATTTGGGCTGCATAAAAAGTGTCATATTTCATTTTAAACATCTACATATATTTATATTTTAATTTCATTAATTTTAATGAGAAAGAAATAACAATGAGACAGTTTCAAAACACATTAGGACAGCCATAATAAATGATACAAGGCATATTATTGTCTTCATAGTAGTTGTTCAGAGTACAAGATGTAGACATGGTAACTTACCTAAACACCATTAGTATACATATTTCTTGTCAACTACATATACTTAAAAATCAATATTTTAAGGAATTTCCATTGACTTGCTAAGTTCTCCTACACCACTGTCTTGCTCTTTTTTGTAGATCTCTATTTCCAAACCAAATATTATAGCAATCTTACACCTTTAAGAAAGATTCAGGGTGTGGTGGCCCATGTCAGTAATTGCAGTGGTGGGGAGGCTGAGACGGGAGGATCACTATGAGTCCAAGCTGTTTAGCGAGACTCTGTACTCATAAATAAATAAGTAAAGGATTAAAGAAAATGGATTGGTATTGTAAGCAGACACAGAAATTTCTAAATCAAAAAGACTAGAAATGAACACTAGCAAGTGAATGCCATTGGCCTTATCAATAAACTGCGCTCAACCAAGAAAAGAATTAGTGAGGCTGATAATATGTTAGTGCAAAGTTCCCTAAATTAAGCGCTAAAATTATAAGTAGAATATGGAAAGAATACAGCTTTGAACTGTGGGACAACTACACAAAGATGTGGATTTGCAGAATGAAAACACCTATGCCAGAAAAAGAAGAATGGATAAGAAAGTAGAAGAGATACTATGCATATATCCCTCTTGTGCCTTTTCAAAAATTTCATTAAAAAGAAAACACTCGTTTACGAATGACAACAATAAAAAAGAGAAAAACTCAAACTTGAATAATATGTAGTTGTCAAATGTTTCTTCTCCCAGCCACAGATGTGAATTTTAGCTTTGCGTAAATTTTACAGAGAAAAGATTTATCTTCAACTATTAGTAACTGCGAGAGTTTCTTTCTTTTGTTCTTGAATTCCTGTAATATTAGCTCCACTCTTCTGGCACATAAAGTACACTCCAACAGAATGCAGCTTTATCAGCATGACCATAAGCATTTATTGTTATTATTCAAATGCCTGATTCTTCCTGTAGCCATCTGGAGATGTGACTTCAAAGCATCAGCAGAAAAAAGCAATTGTCATCTGTCTCCTTCTTGGATTTACCTTGAAGCTGGGTTTGTTCTGTGCAGCATCACACCACACATTCAAGGAAGTACAACGTCTGTTCTTCAGCTGTCAAACTCAGGTAAGTCTTGTGCACAGGGGCCTCTTCATTTAACACCCAGCTGACACACAACCAGAAGACAAATGAGATTATTGCCTTCCTGGTCCTTTTTTCATCAACTATGGAGAATTATAAAGGCAACAGTGTAATCTAATACGGTAAATTTTTAGCAAAAATCATACTCCTATATTTTATCATGTTTTATTTATATTTTTAAAATATCTACGATAGGAAACAACATTTTGCACTTACGCAATTTCTATTTTCTTTTCAGTGATACAACTGTCAAGACAGAAACTGTCCAGCAAATCAAGACTGTGTATTCCATTAGTGAGTTAAACGTACCTAAAGAATGCATCCTGTTCTGTACAGAACAGAGTTTTGACCTGGCATATCACTACCCATCCATCGTTATTTGTGCTGCTTCACACTAGACCTGTATCCTTTCTTCTAGTGGCTCCACAGGAGCTAAAAGTGAAATGTGACTCTGTCTTAATTTAAAATTTTAGTATCTTCTAATCGTATTAGAATACATTTGAGAGAACATTTTTAGCTATAAAATTATATAATTAATATTTTAAAATTCAGCACCAGAACATGATTTTTTGTCTTTTTGAGACAATGTCTCACTATGCAGTTCAGCCTAGCCTTGAGCTCACTTTGTCGCCTAGCTGGAATTGAACTTGCAAAGATCCTCCTGCCTCAGCCTCCTGAGTGCTGACATTAGAGGTGTATACCACCATGATTGGAATGACTGTTAAAATCAACATTATCCTATATTTTTTTCTTTTCAAGGTAGTTTTCCAGATAATTGACACTACAGTAGTTTCTGGGTATTTATGATATGGTGCCTTAGCAAAATATCACTTTGAGTAGCATGATCATAGCCTGACGTGATGATTATAAGGTAAATGAGCATGTCATATAGTAAGCATCTTGGAATATCTAGGACCAAACAACAAAAGCATTGACAAAGCAATAGATGTATAGAATTTCATTAACTAGTAAAGTATAGAAAAATTAACTTAATGGGGGGGGGGGGTAAAGAGATTTTTCCTTACATTGACACATTGGTAGATGAAAACCAGAGGAGAACAAGTGGCCTCCATTTAGCTCCATGTCCATGTGGTAAATGAATTGGGAGCATCCTGGTGCTCCTTCTTTCTGAGACACTTTTACAGTTAACAAGGTTTACAACAAGCACAATAGAAATCCTACAACTTTACTAATTTATTTGAAGTTCATTTATTCAAAGTCATCTTAATATTATTATGAATACTACTGAAATGTGTTTATGAAATAAATACTTACAATTATTTATTTGGGCAAAATAGGGCTGGGGAGACAGCTCAGTAGAATAAGCAGTTGCATATGTAAAATACATTCTCACTTCGTTCAATACAGCATTATACTAAAGTAATAAAAACACAGCTAACTATCGGTTAAATGATTCCATTATATCTTCTCTGTGGATAAAGTATTCTTCATCTCAGGTAACAATCTTGATGACAACCATCGTGCAAGGTCAGGTAAAGTATTTAGCTATTGAAAATCACCAGGGAATAAGAACCTATCCAATTCAGCTTTATTTCTAAAACTACTGCAATATAGTTTCGGTCTGTCAAAGTACATTAGTTCCAGGAGAAGTCACTGAAGGAAGCAAAGAATCTCTCAGCATGATGGTGTTTTAATTAATGTTGTAAACTACAAAACAATAGAGAAGTGAAAAGCCAAATGACTAGGAAGTACCTAGATGGAATGCAATAATTGTGTTTAATACGATGCTGAGATTATGTCTGTCTAAAATTTGAAGCACAAATCATTTTATACTCCTGCAGAACTTATACACAAATTTAGTTTACTTTTTGAAGGCAGTTATAAGGCAGGAAATTATAATGAAGCTTCAGCTTCAGCAATATCACAGGGACTGATGAGATAAGTCATTTACTCTGTTCTGGTAGGGTAATTTATTAATGGACAAACTCATAATGTTTATAATACCAAAGATTATTTCTACAGAGTCAAACAGCACAACACTGTTGGTGTTCATGATGGGATAAATTGAGATTTTCAACCAATAAATTGAATTTTTTAATCTAAAGTAGCTCATGTGAGAAGGAGCAACCAAGCAGTTGAGAAAAATATCTGCTATCAAAAGTCTACGTGTCATTGTTTAGGTGTCCTGCTGTGCTGTGAGGGGCAAAAGAATTAAAATATTGTGAAAATAAGAATATTCTTGTAATTAAAAAAGAAAAAATATGTTTCTAAGACTTTATGCATAGTGTATTCCATACAAACAAGATTGATTCACGGTTATTGAATTGGTTTAAATTAAACTGATTTAATTTAAGGAAACAATATTCTTTTTCTGGTTCTGAGTACCTTTAGAATCAAGCTTGTAAGAACAAAATGAGAGCCCGCATCACACATGCCCATCACTGGGTTGAGATCTATGAGGGCTATTTAATAATCTTCATCAAAAGAACTGAAATGCTATTATTTTTCCATTGTAAGCATGTAAATCATAATGACTTAAAGTCAGACTTTAAGAATGAAAGTCACATCTTCAGTGCATGTTCATGCTTGTTTAGTGGTTTCTAAATCTGTGCTTGTAAACAAAATTATTCTTAGGCTTTGACAACTGCTATCTGTCCTGTAGGAAAATTACTCCCTAAGGAGATGCAAATTGTTTGGTGATACTTGATGGCTTTGTAGTAATTACTATGCTATCAAATAGCTCAGAATTAAGATAAGCCTTTGCATCAAAATTCCATATGGTTGATTATAAAGTAAGATGCTTAGAAGAGTAGAATACTAAATGACATGCAATAAGTAAAATCTTAGTCTAACTTCATCAAAATTCTAGGGTTATATAAAATTTCATCTGAGATCAAACAAAGGTCAGTTGAGTATTTCCAATGTAAACAGTTGAGAAGGACATAATTTTAAGGAAAATCAGATCAATAGTATTGATGCATAATTATAATTGCTATAATTTACATAATTTATAAGCATACCAATCAAAATTTATTATTGTAGGAGATCACAGGAGGAAGAGTATATGAAACATTTTTCAATTTTCTATATATATGCAATCATGGAAGCCATGGTACTAAAGCAGCCTTTCTCCATACATGCACTGGATTTATAGAAATCATTTATTCTCATGTACAATTGTGCTGTTCCTGATATTGCGATGGTCATAAAAATCTATGCAACATGACTTTTCCCTCCAGGTGTTTGAAATTTATATAGGTCAAAGGATAGCATATGATAATTAATAATAATAATAATAATAATAATAATAAACTAGAGATAACAATTAACATTGTTACCATTCCTACCATATGATAGATATTTAGTATAGTTTTTAATGTATCTCTATTTCACTAAATGTGGTAGTCTACTTTCTGAGGTAGTTACTTGTAGGAAACACCTAAAACTGGAGGTGGGGGCCAGAGAGATAGCTCCATGGCACAAAAGTGCCTGCCTGACAAATGCAAGGTCATAAGTTCGAACTCTGGTCCCACAAAAAAAAAAAAAAAAGACAAAAAAAATAAATAAATAAAACTGGAGGTGGGTCAGGATCACATATATGGGGCCTGAGAAAGGCCAGTCTCAAGAACAAAAAGTGGGCAAGGTGATCCACAGGAATAAGTCACTCCAACCCAGAAAAGCTGTTACATGACACAAACCCAGAAAACAAGTTGGTAGGAATAAGGATGTCACATAACATCAATCTGATGAGTATATAAATAAATGCAATGCAGTCATTGGGCAATATTTTTTTCCTATCAAGAGAGTGGGCTCCATCTGGCCTCAGCTTTCTGTATTCTAATTCTTGTCTTTATTTCTTCACCTTCCACTATCACTGTTCTGTACCCTGAGAATTTTGAGATGTGCACTGTAATAGGCTATCATTAACCTGAAATTCAAAGTCTGAACAGTGTCATCCAAGGTGATACACAAAATCATACACACCAAAGTCAAATCTATGTTTTTCTAACACCAAAAATAACTTGTTTTCTTCTATTTATTAGACTGTTACTAAAGTCATGCTATGAGTAATATTTTTCATCTGTGTTCTAGCTTTGTGTGATAAAGATCATTATGGACATGATTTTCAGAAAAAGTAAAAAACCATTGATGGCCACCTTAACATTAGACAGCCCTTGATAACTGGTATGGATACTTTTAGAGCAGTACATAGGCCAAATATGTATCTGTGATCATAAAAGTATGACAGAAGTTTTCCTGAAGTAGTGCAATGTGCTTGTTAGTCATCATACTGTAGGTGAGAAACGCTAATTTTGTCCCAATCTAGTGTTTTTCTGGCTTTGATTTTGAAAAGTGGCCACAGACCTCATAGGGTCTGTGCTGCAACAGTTTCAAGAACAAGAAGAAGAAGAGAAAAAAACAAGGTCAGGGAACCCAAAGGAATGGTTTATCTATTCACAAGTGAACAAGCCTGGAAACACTGAGTCTGTGGCCATAGCTCTGTGACATCTGGTACTGGATACCAAACGGACCTAGTGTCATACATAACAGATCTACATTTTCTGCATCTCTCTGGTTCTACAGTAGGCTCACTGAGGCCAAACATCCTGCCTGTCTGTCCTTATTTAAATAGCAGCTGTTTCTTCAACCACCCACAATAGCACATATCTATTTTTGTTACTTCAAAGATCTACATTTGTTTATTCCAGTGTAGTGCAGGAAGTTCCTTTTCCCATGTGGGTGTTCATGTAGCCTTTTTTGTTGACTTTCACAAAACAAGGCCTGGCATTTCAACTTTCTGAAGTTAATTCCTCTTAGTAGTTTGAAATATGTTTTCCCAGAACCACTGCAAAAGAGGTGAATGGCATTTCTGTTCACTATTTCCTGCAAGGGAATTTCCTGCCTATTCAGAATATCCTGTGGGAGTTGAAATTAGTGATTTTTCTCTCCTTATATAAGATTCTTAGTGCTCAGGGTGACATCAGCAAAATGTTGAAATAGAAAATGTCAGACTCCCTCTAACCCTGGAAAACCAATTATATATATATATATATATATATATATATATATATATATATATATATATATGCATTTATTAGCACCTTGGAATTTAGCTAATAATTGTAATACTCCAGTTAAGCACAAAATGGCAAAAGCCATGGTGAAAGGGATAGGAAGAACAATTTCACTTGACTTTTTCACTTTCCCAAAGTTTGGGAAACAAAGGAGAGTACCATGGTCTTTGACCTTTCAAGAGCTCAAGGGACAGAGAACGGAAAATGCCTCTAATATTCCTGGCCTTTCTACTTACTGCCAAGGAGCAGGTTTCTCTCTCATGCTGCATAGCACTGACAGAACCCACATGACTCAGATGTTTGGAAGCAATTATGCTTAAAGTAAGAAGGGTAAGGGTCCACTACAGTTGGTACAGCTGTGCAAGACTGGGAAAAGCTGAAGCAGGCAGGACTTTTCTTGTAGCAGGACTGCAGAGTATGAGAACATTGCTGTCAGTGTCTGTGGCCTCTCAGTGCCTGCTTAGCCTGCTTCTACTAGCTTCGCATGAAGCACTGACACAAACAGCATGGATCAAACACCTCGCAGTTAATATTAAAGAGAAAATTGTGGAAGCCTACTCTGGCAAGCACAGTTCTGGGATATTGAAGGAAGGCACAAAGCCTTAGAACTTTCTCTTACAAAAGATAAAGGGAAGGAAAGCATACCATTTACATCCCTGGCCTTTTAGAACTATACACTCGATGTTGGGTTCTGTCACAGTTCTCCTACAGTGCTACCAGAATTCCTATCTTCTGATGATAGCATTGATGGAAAGAAAAAAAAAAAAGGACAGATACCTGTTGCACCCAGCATAGCTCAACAAGACTGGGAGAAGACACAGACTCAGGTTTCCGGGGAAAAGGAAAAGTAAGGAGAGAATGCCTCCAATGCTTTGTCTGCTAGGTAACACAACACCAGAGGGACCAAATGATTACAGAAGGAAGAAAGAAAAGAATGAAATTACCGAAACACTTCTGATTATTAATTTGTTTAAATAAATTCAGAGAAGATAAAAGCATAGCAAGGTTACCAAGCTGTTGAAATCTCTAGGTGGGCTGAATGACAAATATCTTTCTTAAAAGTCAGACCTAAAGACAGGAAAGCCTGGCTGATTCTTCAAATTTACAGGGCAGCAAGGATCATGAGGAGGCAGGAAAATGTGCAACAATGAGATAAGCGAATAAATCTTCAGTGATATACCCTAAGAAATAGAATTTTATAAACTGATTGAAAAATTATAATTGTCTTAAAAAGCACCTGCACAAAAGCACAGATAGATAATATAATCAATAAAATTATATATGAGCACACCAAAATTATCAATAAAGAGAAGAAACTATGAAATGGTATGTCTGAAGCTGAAGACAATTGTAATGAACTAAATAGTAAAATGTTTCAAAGGCACACCTGTTCAAACAAGAGAACAATGAACTCAAATGTAGTACTACTCTACCAAAAAGAAAGATAAATTTGAGTTGTTTCTGGGTAAGTGGATGGTGCTTAAGACCGTACACTTAAGGGAAATAAATTGGGCTCACATATGTAAAAGTCATATTGCGTCCTTGGTGTGAGAAACTGAAAGGGTAGATAGAGACCAAAATTTACAGCATATATTGTGAAATGGGAAGAAATTGTTTGAAAGGAAAAACTAGGATGGGGGAAGGGAAAGGAAAAATACAGTTTAAAAGGACAAAATAGAAACAAAGCTTTGTAAATAAGGAGGGAAAGATGGGTGAAAGAGAGGAGAGAGGATGCAAGTGGGGCAGGAATCAAAATCTATCATGTAAGGGCCAGCCAGATAGTTCAGTGGACTAAAGCACCTTCCCCAAGGTTCAATCCCTGGAGCGCTGTGCTGGCCTCGCCTGTGGGGTGTGCTGAGACATCAACTGAGACTCCGCCTGGTGGTGCGCACCTGTGTTCCCAACGTTTGGGAGGCTGAAAACAGGAGGATCACTGTGAATCTGATCTGTGTAGTGAGACCCTGTAGACCTTATACTAGATACATAAAAAATAAAAAAATAAAATAAAATCTATTATGTATAGGTCTAAGTTACCTAGACCCAAAGTGAAGATGATCATTATGCACATCTAAAATATAACAATGATCTTAGTTTTTAAAAGATAAATTGAAATTATACAATGAGAAGACAAAAAAGTAAAAACAACAAAAAGCGTAAAGAAATCTCAAAGAACTTATGAGCCATCACCAAGTATATCTATATGCCATTAAGAATATTCTGAAAGGGGCCAGTAAGATAGCTCAGCAGTCTAAAGCACCTGCTCAGGCAAGCTTAGGCAACCACACGGACCGAGGTTTGATCCCCGGCACCACAGGCCGCACCAGCCCCACCCTCAGGACATGCTGAGCTGGCCATAAATAAGTAAATAAGTAAAGTTTAAAAGAAAATAAAAGAATATTCTAAAAGTATAGAAGAGGGGGGAGTGGAAAGGAGGATAATGACGAGGAGGAAGAGGAAGAAGGAGAAGAAGAAGTTTAAACAAAAATGGCTGAACATTTCCAAAATCTAAGGAGGGAAATGAATATCACTATGGATTTGATCTATAATGGTTGCTAAAGGACTCATCTGTTCAGAGATGAACTTATGGAAGGCAATTTGATTAGGCAGATATTGTAAATTTTCTGCTGTCAGGAACTGGAGTCTGATCAGAAGCTACAATTCACTGGGACAATGACCTGGCATTACATATCTTCCTTTCTGGTTCTTCCCTTATGTTATTATTCCTTGACCACTACAAAGTAATCGTCATTCCTCCATAGAAGTCCCCTGCACTGTGCTGCTCCTGTGTTGATCCAACTGAATATGGAATGAACCTTCTAAAATTATGAGCCTCTGTTATGTTTTACGTATTGAGTATTTTGTCCCAATGATGAAGAATGTGACTAAAACAGATAGATATTAAAATCTATGGCATAGCAAAAACACCAGACAGAATGAAAGAAATCAATATGGAGACTCATTACAACCAAATCGTTAACAGTCAAAGTCAGAAGAAATTTTCAAAGCAATATCAGAAACGTCACTCACCAGATTTAAAAAAAAAAAAAAAAACTGCTCAAATTACTGAAGGACAAAAGAAAGTGAGATACTACATTTAAAATGCTGAAAACAATGAAAACAATTGCCAATTGAGAATATGATTTCCAGCTAAAGTGTCCTAAAGGGGAAGAGAGAAAAGAAATTCCATGACAAATAACTGAAGAAGTTTATAAACACTACATTTGCCTTACAAGAAATGTTAAAGAAAGTTTTTCAAGTTGAAAAGATTTGATAAATAATGATGGAAAAGCATATAGAAGTATAAAACTCATTGGGAAAAACAAATAAATATACAGAAAAGTTCAGAATATTGTTATACTTTAAGAATTATTCATGAATTTATTTAAGTTCTAGTACTATTGTAATCCCATTGTGGTTAGTGTAAATCACTTTAAATCCAAGTATAAAATTTTAGTGATAATTTTTATTTAAAAATTAACTAATTATAAAAACCCTCAAGATAGTAAAAAAATGACAGTACAGAAAACAAATAAACAGCAATAATATACCATATGTATCAGTAATTACTGGGCAAATCAATGAATTAAGCT
>PVJA010054770.1:0-11442 GCA_004027025.1 Myocastor coypus
GCTCAGTTTTGTAGCCCAGGCTGGTCTCCAACTTGCACCGATCCTCCTGCCTCAGCCACCCAAGTGCTAGGATTACAGGCGTGTGCCACCATGCCTGGCTTGAAACAGGATCATCTTGACCTCACATGTTAAGTGCTCTTTCTCCTAAGTTCAAGTGACATGGCCATCTGTCTTCTCATTTTCTCCCACACTGTCTTGCTTTTGTTGCTAAAGTCTTCCCTATACCCTTCTCTCTCCACAAGCCAATCTGACAATATTGTGTTAATTACATCCTTTACATACTTTTCAAATCCACTCACTTTTCCTTATCCTCTGTGCCAGCAACTCTGCGACCTGAAGGGCAAATCTACCTCCCTGGATCCTTGCTTTGCTCTCTGCTTCCTGGTTGTCACAATGAGCACAACTTTCTTCCAGCAGACTCTTTCATGTGCTTGCTTGCCCTTTGAGCCAGATGACTGCAGATGGAAACCTGTAAAAGTTGTGGGCCCAAAACAACCTGTCCTCATCTAAGTTGTGGGTGTTGGGTATTGCATCTCCATAATGAGGAAAGTGGATAAGACCCCAGATGTTCTCATTGTGAGGTCACAATCGGTTTTATCTCCAATAACATTGTTGATAATAGATTATTTCTCCTTATTTTGAGGTCTTTGGGGAGTATAGCCAATTCCTCACATCATTTTGACCTTTCCTGTTTGATTCCTATGGTAAAAATATTTAGATTTGTTTGCTTAGGTAGCTTGTCTTTTTGTCTTTGTTGTTGCCAGATGGTTCTCTTTACTGTTTTTATGGAGATTACAGAATTTTTAAGGTGTTTTGTTAGTAGGAAGTGAACTGCCCTACTATTTATCGGGTCATGTAGAAATCTCCCATGGAAAAATTATGAAAAATCTTGTGGAAGTCCAGAGGAGAACTGAAATCTTAGATCTGTTCTTATTGTCTTTCATATTGTATTGATTTCCTTAATTTAAAAGCTTGTATGTATGCTGGGATTCAATAATTTTTGATCAGCTACTAGAGTGGGAATAGGCAAGTCATGGCCCATGGACAAAGTCTGAAGCATCCTAGGACTTGTGAGCAGAATTCTATTGGAGCACAGCCACACTGATTCACTTAGAATCGGTTGATGACTGCTTTCTTGCAGAAGGACGGAGCTCAGCAGACTCAGCAGGGTCCATATAGCCTAGAAAGACTAAAATATGTGCCATCTGACCCCTTGAGGAAAAATTTACTGACTCCTGCTCTAGGGGCACACTGCATTCCACAACTGCTCAAAAGTTACATAATTTGACCAATCACCTTACCTAGAAAGCCATGCCAAGATCTGGTCCCAAGTCAGGGATTCCATGTCACCATTTTTGCTGTGCCTGTTTTACCTATGAAAAGATGTTTAAACCTCACAGCAACCCTCTTGATCATATTTAGCAGATAGGAATCTGAGATACACTATCAAGGTCAGTTAGACAGCAAATATCAGAGCTAGCACTTGAATCTATGTGAGTGTAAACCGATGTCTTTCATGCAGCATTACATCTGCGTATTATAATATTAAGTGTGAAAAAAATATTAAGTGTGTTTCTTCTCTTAGAGTTTCTGAGAAGAAATGTCTTAACTCCTGCTTTTACAATTGGCCCTGAAATGCATACTGATGATCTTTGTGCCTTTCAGGAGTGAAAGGAGGGAAAATTGCCCACAGAGTTAGCATCAGGTAGGTTGGTTTTTGCCCCTCTGGTACTAGTTTTTCTCATAATCTTCAAAACATGTGATGCTCTCATTTACCCAACAAAGCAGTCATTACAAGAATGTGTTAAGACCAGGCTTCTTCCTGCATCAGAACACTATTATTCTGCCTATGTTTTCTTACTGTTGTTTCCAGACTAACAGCCAGTAGATGTAAAATTACTTCTTTAACAAGTCCACTGTATAACCCTGCTGGATTGATTGGATGCATCAGCTAAAATAAAAATTTGGATAAGACTCTCCCTTCTGGATTTCTTCCTGATCTGTAAACACGTAATACTAAAAAAGCAATTGCTATTTTATGACATCCAAAGAGCCTCACTTTATCTAAGTGCAAGCAGGATGTATAGGACAAATAGCTAACCCATATTCCTACTGGGCAGCATCAGGCTGTAATTCCATCTGGTTCTGCAGGAAGGAATTGACAGCCAAAAGGAAGGTGATAGAACTAGACAGACAGCATCCACAGGGGGAACAGGAAAATAGACTGCTGTAGAGACAGAGATAGAAACTGAAATTCCCACTGTAAATTTCCATGTGGGTCTTGTAGCCATTGACAATTAAGGTGACACAGAAATAACCAGTGACAGGGCTCGAAAGGCCAATGCTGGTTGGCATTCCTAAGGTGTGAGATTATTATTTTGTCTGCTTCACACCTGCAAGCATAGGTGGCACCTCTGGGGGACATCAGGGACATGGGCAGAGAGAAGGGTACACAGCAGGGCTGGAAAATAGGTCTGATAATGTGCTTAAGCACCTGCTCTTATGGGACAGAACAGCCTGGAAGGTGAAATCTTCCAACCATGGCTTCCTGTGCCTGACAGTGCATCTTATGTACATATTTTTTTCTCCCAGCAAGTGTGAGCCACGGGCCTGCTCTGCATCACAGACAAGAATACATTTACCCATTGCTTGTTAGAGCTGGGGGCCCATTCTACAGAGAGATGGGGAATTATTTTTTAAAACCCTCATGGGACAAGGGGTCCCCTTCTATTTATATTTCTGCAGCTCCTACCTTATTCCCAGGCTGCCCTGAATGAAGTCCTTGGGCACTGAAAAAGTGGCAGGTGAAATTCACACCAGGCAGTCTGTCAGGGTTTGGAATTGACACCAATAATTCCCAGTAGGCTATTTTTGCAAAGGTGTAAAGTTTGTACTCTTGAATTACTTTGAAGACACTTCTCAGGGTTTTAGAGGCACTTTAGCAAGATCCTAAATGCATGGCCAGGTATGAGGGGAGATTTTGATTTTTATGAGGACTCTTGAAATTCCTTTTTTTTTTTCGTAGCCTTAAGCACCCCAAAACATGGTTATAGTCATTTTCATGATTTAAAAAAAAAAAAGCTGCTGCAGTAGGACAAATACATCAACATGTCACTTACTAATTATCTTTATTATTATTCTGCCAGCTTCAACATACCACTGAAAGAATAATTTGCAATATTAGCAGGAGAGTCTAATGATGCATTTAATAAGAGAATAATCAGGTGATGCTTCATTTGTATTAAATAGAATAAACAAAGATATTCATGCAGGAAAGAGAAACACAGGCCGGGTCAGAAAAGAGCAACCTCATGCTACAAGGTCCAGGGAATGATGCTGGTGGCTGCAGGACAGAGCCACTGATCTGAAGGGGAGAGACCCCAGAGACTCTTTGTGTGTCACTGTGACAGCTCTGCCTTTGTGTGGTTATAGGTGCAGTACAGACAGACATACTGGTGTGGAAGCTTCTAGGATTCCTACCACAATGAATATGGGCGCCATCGGTCTGTCTCCTACTGCTATAGTACAATATCATAGGTTGGATAAGTTATAAACAACAGGAATTTATTTGGCTCATGTGTTCAGGATGGGAAGTCTAAAATAGAAATGGCAGAGCTTTTCTTTGTGTTATATTTTCTGCTCCTTTCAATTTAGATTTTTGATTGATTGATTGATTTTTGAGGTACCGGGGATTGAACTCAGGACCTTGCACTTGCTAGGTAGGCACTTAAACTGCTGAGCTTATATCCCTAGCCCTCTTTTTTATTTTAAAAAGAATAAAAACTTAAAAATGACTCACGATTTCAAAACAAGATGATAGGAAATCAACAATAGTTGTTACATTGCATGTTGCTGCCTTCAAAGTAGTTGTTCAAATTGCTAGATATAAACATGAAAAATTGGGCTAAAAATAAATAAACAAGCATTATCTGTGTGAAGGCCTTCTTATAGAACCCTGTTATAGCAAAAGACATCAAATGAAATTTGAAGAGAAAGAGAGAGGGAGGAAAAGGAGGCCAAACTCCATCAATAACTCACTCCCACAGACACTGACATTAATCCCTGCATGAAGGCAAAACCCTTCTGGCCTGATCACTTCTTAAAAGCTGTACTGGCAATGATACGTCAACCTGGAAAAGGGACATTCAAATAGTAGTAGAAACGAGCATTTTCAAACTCACATGATGAACTGAACTGATGCTTTGATTTAAAAAAATAGCTGATAGCAGGAAGAGGACAAACATGTACAGATTGTATTTATTTTTATTTTGTTATTTTTAAATGCTACAGTAATTAAATCATCCCACAGAAGTGACAGGCAGAGGCTCCCCACTGCTGGCAGGCTGGGGCTGGGCGTTTGTGGGGCAGGTTTTGGCATAAATTGTCTCCTGACAGCTTACCCCAGTTGCCTGAGAGAATCCCACCATGACTTTGTTTTGGGTGTGGGGCGGTTGTTAAAGAGCCAGCAGGACCCAGATGGTGTGAACCCGTAAGCCCGAACTCTCTCGCCAAGAAGGGATCGTTATGCTTAATGTGGTTGGGGTGGTCACATTGGGAAGTTGTGTACAAATTTAAAGGAAGTGATTCTGGGCAACTAGGGAGTCTCAAGTTGGTGGCTGGGAGAGGAAGGTGCTAAGGGCTGTTCTCAAAGGGCCAGGAAGGGAAGACCTCACCCATCTCCCAGTGGGCTGGTTGCTGGTGAGTTCAAGAATAAGGAAATACTGCTCAGACATCTGCCCACCTATTTCCTGCCATGACAGAACTAAAGAAATACTGTTGCATTTCAAAGACCTGCTATTACTATTATTTATTTTAAAAAAAAGAAGGAAAGAAAGGAAGAAAGAAAACATGGTTGTGGAGACACAAAGGATACAAGGAACAAACATGGTTGCCAAGATCTTGACTTCTGCCTTGTCTAACATTGTCAATCAGGGAGCTTTGGCTTCAGTGTGGTGGAACAGATTGAACCGTGATCTCTGTAGAATGAAGGATGCAGGGGAAGCCAGCAGATGGTGTGCGGTGATCTGGCCAAGGCGCTAATGGCAACAGAGCCCAGTGCTCGCAATCACTTAGTCAGCTGAAGCCCCACACACCGCACAGACACAGGAGTGGGCCAGTCCGAGGCGGTGTGAGGACATGCGTCAAGGCCCCTGCCTGGGCAGAGCAGATTTTCCTTAACTCCCTCAACACTAGCTGCATGGCTACAGCCCTATAGAGCGATTCTCAAGTTTTATAAGAATGGCTCCATTGGTTTGTGTAATTTCACACTTCTTGTATATTGTAACTATTTAGAGTTTATCAAACCAGAAAAGTTTACTTGTAGGGGAAGTTGTCATCTGATAACAGCTTTCTCATTTCCTCTCCTCCTCCTCTTTCTTTCTTTCTTTCTTTCTTTCTTTTTTTTTTATCTTAGGGAATGGTCTATAGGGTGTTCAGGGGCTCACTATTAAACTGGACACACAGTGATCCACCTGTTTACAGCTTCCCAAGAGCTGGAATTTCAGGAATGTGCCACCATGCCCAGTCTCAATTGCCATCTCAGGGTGTCCCAGGGGTGGGGCTGGCACTGAAGGCCTAGGGATTGAACCCCTGGCCCCTGTGCCTGCTTGCAGGTGCTTTAATCTGCTGAGCTATTTGGCTGATCCTCTTTCTGCTTCTTGATTATGATTGTATAAATGAAATAAAACTGGATTGGTTAAGAACTGCCAGGCATGGTGGGGCACACTTACGGTCCTACTTGCTTAGGAAGCTGAGGTAGGATGATCATGAGTTGGAGGCCAGTCTGGACAGCTTAGCAAGGCCTTGTCTCAAAATAAATGAAAATAAAAAGGAAAGGGGACTTAGCTTCATGTAAAACACTCTCCTAGCTTGTATGAGGCATTCTGTTTAACTTCCAATACTGCAAGTACAAAACAGTAAATTTTTACACAAATAATATCCAATTAGAAGAGGAGGTATCGAGGACCCTCGAACACACACACGCACACACTTGAACACACACATTTGCACACACACACACAATGTATCTCTTATTAAAAATGTTTGACATAAGAAGTGTTTTGGATATTGGACTTGAAATATTTAGCTACCCATACAAGACCTTGGCAGTGGGACTGAAGTCTACCGTGCCATCACTCATGTTTCATGTGTACCTGCAACACCTAGTTTCAGGGTAATTTTGTGCAGTATTTCCATGTGCTGGCAATTTGGCTGAGGCCTCTCACATAAAGGGAGGTGTGCAAATTTTCCACAGGCTCAGAAAGTTTTGGGTTTTGCAACATTTTAGACTTTAGCTTTTCAGCTTAAGGATGTTCAACCTGTGAATTTGTACTTAGGCCTCATCCACAGATATCCTGATGGGACCCATCTCATCCTATCAACTTGAGTTACTCCATCAGTGTTTCCATATCTCATTAATATTTCAATGACAGTTGTATTTAACTATAGGACATGGAAAACAAATCTATAGTGGCTTAAGTAAGAGGACAAAATAATTTTTCTTCACTCAAGAAAATGTGGGGTATTGGTGTCTTAGTTCCTCCATCATTGCTGAGTCAAAATACCTGATGACAGAAGTTAAAGGAGGAAAGGTTTAGTTTAGTTCATGGCTCATAGAGGTTTCTGTGCATAGTCGCCTGGCTCCAAGGCAGAGTGGCATGACACAGAGGCATCACAGAGAGAAATAGTTCATATCATGGCAGGCGGCAGGCAGGAAGTGATGAGTGCCCCTGTCCCCTTTATTCCACGCAGGTAGGCTGCAAGAATCTTGGCTGGTGCACCCACTACCAGGGTGATCCTCCCTGTCATTCCCTCCCAGAGCTATGCTAAACCAGTCAGTGAACTAACGTAGTCCTCACATGCTCTTAATCCATATTCACATACCCTAAACCCAGCCATCTCTGCAAAACCCCACCTATGAGTGCCCAAGGCTTGGGGAAGAGGGACCATACATCTCAGATAGAAGCCATAATGGTGAGATATAGTTAGAGCCTCTGGTGTTTGAATCCCATAGCTTTTTTCCCTCATAAACATAAAAGGTTGCCATGGCACAAGCTGCCTCATCCAGAAGAGGACAGGGAAATGGGATGGAGGGCATGGCCACATTTAAGCATGTGTTTGTTTATGTCTGGTGGTCCTGAACTTGAGCTCTTGGCCACCTGCAGCTGCAAGGCAGAATCTCCAGCAGGAAGGGCACTGTGAAGAGGCTGTGAAGGTTTTGCAGAATTTGTTCAAAGGATCTGCCCCGGTGAGTTTCTGGAATGCCTGGAAAATTCACTAGCTTTGGCAGGTTGACCATTATAACTGAGGTTATATTTTATCCTGTTGCCAATATAAAATTTTCGTTGCTGAAAGCAGTCGCTGCCTTTTGGTCTGTAGGGCCACTCTGATATGGTAATATTTCTCCATGGAGCAAGAAACTCATGCAAGACCACCAGCCTTCAATGATAGTGAAGCCTAGGCTTGAGCTCTATACAGCAGAAACAACTAAACTTTTTAGTAGTGTAAAAATCTGAACATGCCATGAAGGGTTGTATCTTTATTCTCCAGCAGCTCTACGACACATTTGACAGTGAGTCAAGTTTGGTGAATGGCAATAAGAGTAAAAACTTGGTGTCTGATGGCAGCTGCACTGGTGGCACAGATGGCTAACAGCAGGAGACTCAGGCAGCACAGTGAAGGGCAGTGTAGGAACAAGGAGCAATTTTGAAGGAGTTCTTCCAAGGATACACAGAGACATTTGTAAAACAATAGCCCACCAATTAGGATCTACTTAGAAGCAGACAAGAGACTTGCCTTCCCAGGTGGCTCTGCCTTCCATAGAATCACATGACCTGGAAGGCAAGCCCTCAGAGCTCAGAGTTTGTCTCTGGGTAAGGGAAATGATGAAGCTGGGATTAGGGAGCATTATTTATTACTTATTTATTTTGGGGGTGCTGGGGATTGAACCCAGGGACTTACATACGCTAGCTTTCCTATATTCCTAGATAGAATGCTTTTTAATATAAAAGATAATGATGTTCCAATAAAGATTGAACATTGCTTTACATATTTAATTAAATGCACTAAAGAATATATTGCCTGAGGATTGCATGTCATCCATTAAAATTGATCTTACAGCCAGGGATATAGCTCAGCATCATAAGTGCCTGCTTGGCAAATACAAGGTTCAGAGTTCCATTCCTGGTACTGCAGAAAGAAAGAAAGAAAGTAAGAAAGAAAGAAAGAAAGAAAGAAGAAAGAATTAAAGAAAGGAAGGAAGGAAGGAAAGAAGGAAGAAAGAAAGAAAAGAGAAAGAAAGAAAACAAAACCAAAAAATGATCTTACAGTAAAAAAGTAAAAATTTAAGAATAGTACTATTTTTTTCTTTTTAAATTTAAGAAGTTTCATTTCCTGCACTCTATACAGTTTTTAAAATATGACCAGCTTGGCAGACTACAAAAACCCATGAGTCTGAAATTAATTGGCAACATTTAATATGTACAGTCAAGTACTTATTCAAATGTATACTCTGCAACTACTGCTCAACAGTTACCAACATTTCCTCTAACATTATATTTATGAGCTGTTGAACCTGCATTTCTTGCCCAGATCTTTCTGCTGAACATAGCCAGCTACCCACTGAGCATCTCTACTGGAATAGTCTACTGAATAAAATTAAAACCTAACTCGTCTTCTGTGCACTTGCTCTTCTTCTTCCTCTTGAGTTTTCCAGCTTATTGAATGAATCCCTCATCCAGCCTTTTGATTATCTCTTTTAAATATCTCTCTATATATCTCCTTGTGCACACACTGGCTCTCACTTGACATTTCAAGTGTCTTCCAGTTCGATCCTTTCTCACAATCTTTCGGAGTTGCAAATTTAATTATTCTTCCATTGAGCAAATATTTTCTTGAGGATTTCCTACATGTCAAGAACTGTTGAGTTCCTCAAGGACTTGGAAATATACAAAGCACAGTCCTTCCCGTTGTAGATCTTATGCTGCAGGACAGACAGTAAACAAACTAATATGTGAATATATAATAAAATAGGAGGAAAGGATAAGTGCTGTGAAGAAAAACAAAAAGAGGAGGTTCTTAGGTAGATGTGGTGGTCAAGGAAGATACTAGAAGTTTGACATTTGAGCAGGAAAAAGGGAAATCAGCCAGGTGAATATAAGAGGAAAGAATATTCCAGGGAGGAAAAGTACCATAATGGGAGACTGCTTTCCATGCCCAAAGAAAGACAAGCCAGTGAGGCCAGAGTGGAGAGCCAGAGGGAGCATGGAGGAGATGCAGACAGGGCGATAGCCTGGGACATGACCCCTGGCTGAGCCCTTGGCAGCCTTGGTGAGCTTTGCTGCAGGAAGCGGAAGCCTGACTTGTGTTTGAAAATGATTGGTCTCTATGCGCTGTGGGTAACAAACTGTAACAGACCTAAAACAGTTGCAGGAAGATCATCGGAGGGCCTTCGCATAGTTCTAGTAATGATGAATTTATTTTCCAGAATTTTCTTATCATGGTCAAATGCAGATACCACAAAATCTACCTCCCAGTCTAGGGTGCTGGACACTCCCACAGGGTGTGACCATCACCACCACCCATTTTCACAGATTTTCCATCTTTCTAAACCAAATTTCTATGCTTATTAAATTCCCCATTTGCTCCATCTCTTAGGCCCTGGCCACCACCATTCTACTTTTTCTCTTTAAATATTTGGTACCTCATATGGGTAGAACCATATAGCATGTGACCTGTATTTCTTTTAGCCAACTGTCCCCAAGGTTTATCTATGTCTTAGCAGGTATCACAATTCCCTTCCTCCTTCAAGCTGAATAATACTCCACTAGGTGTGTATTCTTTATTTCACTTTCCCATTCATCTGCTGATACTCGTGTTATTTCTATCTTTGGACCAGCGTTCATGATGCTGCTGTGAATATGGATGTGCTAATATGTAGATCTCTGAGAACTGGAATTCTTTGAATGTGTACCCTCAAACCAAATTGCTAAGTCATATGATAACTCTAGTAGATTTACTTTGAAAGAAGAGATCACAGGGGTCTATTTTTTGCTTAAAAATTTTAGTGGTCCCAGGGCTGGGGTTATAGCTCAGTGACATAAGTACCGGCCTGGCAAGTGCAAAGTCCTGAGTTCGATATCTAGTACTGCAAAGAAAAAGAAAATTAGCGGTCACTAGGAGAAAGTCTAAAGGTAATTTAATTTGGTTCAAAACGAGGCTTTACTGGACTGGCCAAATAGCTCAACTGAGGGGCCAGTGTGATAGCTCAATGGCACAAGTGCCTGCCTGGCAAGTGCAAGGTCGTGAGTTCGAACTCTGGCCCTACAAAAAACAAACAAACAAACAAAAAACCAATAGCTCAGCTGATTAAAGTACCTGCAAGCAGGCCAAGGGGCCGGGGTCCAATTCCCAGGCCTGCCGCAAATAAGACTGGGTATAGTGGTGCATGCCTGTAATCTCAGCTCTTGGGAGGCTTACACAGGCAGATCACTAGAGTCCAGTCTAGTAGTGAGAACCTGAACAACCTGTAGACCGTTTCCTAAAATACAAACAAAGAAACAAGAAGAAACAAACAAACAAAAAACAATGAGGCATTGCTGATGACAAAGACAAAGGCAGGAAAATGACATTACATCAAACTAAAAAGCTTCTGCACAGAAACAATTAGCAAAATGAAGAGATAACCTATAGAGTGGGAAAAACTGCTAACAAACTACATCTGACAAAGAGCTAGGATCTACAATATGAAAAGAACTCAGAAGTCAGTAGAAACATACACAATTAAAATGGGTACAAAATACTGATGTGGTGTATCTGGAATCCTAGCTGCCTGGAAGCCTGGGTAGGCAGATACCTTAAACCCAGGAATTGGAGGCCAGTCTGGGTACCATAGAGCAAAGGACCTGAATGGCCACTTTGCAAATGAAGACGTGCAAGTGGCCAGCATGTATATGAAAACTACCCTCGCTATCACTAGTTATCAGGGATATGAAAATCAAACTCAGGATGAGCTATCACGCCATGCCAGTTAGGATGGCTACTAGCAAAGGGACAGAAGGTAAATGTTATTAAGGATGTCAATGGATGGAAACTCTTATGCGCTATTGGTAGGAATGAAAATTAGCACAGCTGCTATGAAAATATATATATTTTTAAAACATTAAGCATTTAATATTGTAAAACTGAACTGTTTCTTTTTTAGGAGACATTATTCCTTTTTTTCAAGTTTCAATTTTTTATTGCTTAAATTTAACAATGGTTATATTACATATTTTCATCATCAGATCAGTTTAGATTAATACATATAGGTATTTAAGATTGATCAAACAATTAAACACTAACCCTTCTAAGTCAACATCACTTTTTTTTTTTCTTTTCCCCCTTCTTTTCTTTGAAAGTTGACATATTGCATATTGTCCTCACAATCGTTCTACAGAGTACAGT
>PVJA010054771.1:0-11450 GCA_004027025.1 Myocastor coypus
AAAAAAAAAAAAAATAAATAAAAAAAATAAAAAAAAAATAAATAAAAAAATAAAATAAAATAAAATTAACTATCAGTCTTTTACATAGAATCTAAAATATTTTTATAAATAAACTAAAAATGTAATTAAAAAAAAAACCTATTTGGTACAGGGTCTCACTACACAGCTCAGACTCATACGGATCCTCTTGTTTTCGGCCTCTCCAGTGCTAAGGTTACAGGTGTGTACCATATGCCCAGTCTTGGTATCAGGCTCAGTGTGTGTGTGGGGGTATGGCCTGTGGTACTAAGGATCAAACCTCAGTCCCTGTTCCTACTTAAGCAGGTCCTTCTCCACTAAGCTACCCTAAAATATTTTTTTCATTTTCTCTTTTTCTTTTTCTGTATTTAGGACCAGGTCTATAGGATCTATAGGGTCTCACTACACAGATAGGACTCATAGTGATTCTCCAGTTTTCAGCCTCCCAAAGCACTGGCATTACAGGTCCATGTCCAGTCTCACTCGCTGTTTCAGCATACCCCGTGGGGGGGACCAGCATGGTGTGCCAGGGATTGAACCCCAGCCACTGCGCACTGCCTAAGGAGGAGCTTCTTAGTCTGCTGAGCTATCAGGCTGGCCCTCCTAAAATATTTTTATAAACATTTTAGTAATGCCATTTAGATCAGCTGACCAGCAGACACTAAAAGCCTGTGGAAAATATTCTTCAGAAATATCAATGAAAAAAAAAAAAAAACCAAACAGAAATATCAATGACACTACAAAACAAGAGGCAATAGTGAGATGGCAAAAGTGGTAGATTTTTTATAAAACTTTTATTTTATTTATTTATTTATTTTTTTGTCTTTTTGAGACAGGGTCTCGTTATGCAGTTGAGGCTGGCCTTGAGTTCACTTTTGTAGCCCAGGCTGGTCTCGAACTCGCACTGATCCTCCTGCCTCAGCCTCCCGAGTGCTGGGATTACAGGCGTGCGCCACCACGCCCGGCTATAAAACTTTTAGAATCTGAAAAATACAACCATGCAGGTAATTTAGCATAGAAATATTAGTTCTTTTTCTGAAACAAGGTCTCACTATGCAGTTCAGGCTGGCTTTCAGCTCTTAACAATCCTTCTGCCTCAGCCTCTGGAGTAAGAAATACTAGCTCTAACCTTCTCAAAACAGCTTAGGGGGCTGGGGAGATAGCACAGGAGAATAAGCATTTGCCTGATAAGCACAGGGTCCTGAGTTCAATCCTGAGTACCAAGGGGGGCAAGGAATTGTGGCCTCAAAACAGCTTAGGTTTTGCTCTTGATGTCCAAAGTGATGATTAAGCACAGTAAATTTTGTTTGGTAGATGTGTTTCACAAAGCATGCTATAGTTTACAAATAGAATGTCCCCCTTCATGTTTGGAGGAAGGGCTTTTGGAAGGTGACTCCTCCACTCATGAGTTGTGCAGTGGAGTATGCTAGTGGGGTGGGGCGCACCAGTGTGTGATCTGGGTGTATCTCTTTTCTTTCTGCTTCCTGACATGATTTGAAGTTTTCTTCCACTAGAGTCTCTTTCCCCATGCTTATCCTGTCTTATAGCCAGTAAACTATGGACTGAATCATCTAAAAACCATAAGACAAAGTGAATCATGCATTTAAATTGTAGATGTCAGGTTTTGTGTCTCAGTGATGAGGAAAGTGACTAAGACAGCATATAACCTATTTTAGAGCATTTCATCTGTTTGTTTACATCTGGAAATATATACACTGCATTTGCACTATTAAAAGAGATATGATCCTGACACTCTATACATTCATCACCAGCCCTACTTGATCATGTAGCCTGCCTGGTGCCAGCCATCTGGTTAAGTTTTATATAGAAAGTTAAAAACAAACACAGTAAGATAGTGGTGCCAGAGAAAACATTTCTTTTTTTTTTAATTAGAAGAGGAACAGTTATGATCAAATTCAAATTACCTTGCCATACTTCTGGGCATAGGATCCAGTAAGAAGGGAATGGAAGATGATGATGGTTTCATCCAGGTCCCACAGAAAAACCCTCTGAGGGAAGAAAATATTTAAAAATAAGTACACTGAGTACCTTTCAATCACAGTGAAATGAAATAGAACAGAAGAAAAACTGGAAAATTCACAATATGTGGGAAGAAATACTACAATCTTAAACTCAAATTTATAATTTTCTTGCCTCAGCCTCCCAGAGTACTGGGTTTACATGTGTGCACCACTACACCTGGCAAGAAAGTACTTCTTAGTTCACGCAAAGAGGTCAGCATTACCCTAATACCAAAGAATATATAGGATATACACTTCCGAATTTCGTTTCCTTTCGTTTTGTTTTGTTTCTCTCTCTCTCTCTCCCTCTTTCTCCCTCTCTCCCTCTCCCTCTCCCTCTCTCTCTCTCCCCCTCTCTCTCCCTCTTTCCCTTCCCCCTTTCTCTCTTTTGTATTTTAGGGAAGGGTCTACAGGGTGCTCAGGGTCGCACTACTAGATCAGACTTGTAGCATGTACCACCATGCTCAGTCTTACACTTCCCAATTTCAAAATTTACTGTAGCATTTCAGTAATCAAAACAGTGTTGTACTTACATAAGATCAGCCATAAAGACCAATGTAAAAGAGTCTAGAAATAAATGCTCATAATGGTTAATCTATTTTTGACAAGGACTCCAAAATCACCCAAAAGGGATAGGAAATATTTTTGTTGTTGTTGTTGTTTGTTTTTGTGGTGCTGGAGATTGAATTTAGGACCTCATGCATGCTAGGTAAGTACTCTACTACTGAGCTATACTCCCAGATCAAGAAGGTCTTTTCAACAAATGGTGCCAGGAAACTTGGATAGCCATAATGACAAAGTTAGATCTTATCATACATAGAAAATGGCCTTAAAATGCACCAAAGACCTAAATTTAACAATAAACAATTAAAGTTGTACAAGGATACCAATAAAAACCTCCACTATGTTGTATTCTTAGATATTATACCAACAACAGAATAAAAGATAAATACTGGATTTCAAAAAGCTAATGATTTCTATGCTTTAAAGGATACAACAAAATGAAGACAACTCAGTGGAGACACAGCTCAGAGGAAGAATGGCTTCTTACCACTGAGGTCCTGGACTTGATTCTCAGCATCAAAAATAAATAAATCGTAAGGCCAGTGAGATAGCTCCATGGACTAAACACCTGCTTAAGCAAGCACAGGGACCCAGATTCGATGCTCAGCACCACAGGCCTCACCAGCCCCGCCCCAGGGTGTGCTAAACGGGCCACTAAGTCAGCATGGTAGTGCACCCCTGTAATCCCAAGATAAAAGATTAATAATAATCTACTGTCGGCCCAACAACAGAAAAATGAACTTCATTCAAAAATGAGTCAAAATTTTAAATAGGTATGTGTCAAAAGAAAATACACGAATGGGTAATACATGGGAAAATGCTCATTCAGTCATTAGGGAAATACAAGTCAACCATAAAGAGGTACCACTTGATACTTACTAGGATGGCTACTATTAAAAAAAGAGAGGAAATAACAAGTGTCAGTAATGATGTGGAAAAACCTGCTGGTGGAAATGTAAAACCATAGAAAACTTTGGTGGCTGCTCTAAAACATAAAACATGACTATAGAATTCCACTCCTATATACACTGAAGAACCAAAAGATGGACTCAGATAGTTGCACATCAGTGTTCAAAGCAGCATTATTCACAGTAGTGAAAAGGTGAAGAACCCAAAATGTCCTCGAACAGATGAAAGGCATGATGTGTCATAGACATAGACACATGCGCGAGCGCGCGCGCACACACACACACACACACACACACAGTTACTCAGCCAATGAAAGGAATCAAATTCTGACACAGGCTAACATGGATGAGCCTTGAAAAAATTATTTATCATAAGTGATATTTGGGTTATCTAGAACAGGCAAATTCACAGCACCAGAAAGTAGAATGGTAGCTGCCATAGACTGGGAGAAGGGAAATAAGGAAATTATGGCTTAATAGATTGCTGTTTAGAATCTTGAAAAACTTTTCAACATACAGTGGTGATATTATACAACATTGGGAATATATACATACATACATACATACATACATATATACATATATATATATATATAATTGTATGCTTAAAATGGTTAAAATGCTAACATTTTGTTATATATATTTAACTACGATGTAAAAAATGAGTTCTCAGGGGCCAGGGAGATAGCTCAGTACAATAGGCACTTGCCTGGCAAATGCAAGGTCCTGAGTTCAATCCCCAGTACCACAGGAAAAAAAAAAAAAAAGAGTCCCCAGTTTTTCCTAAGAAACCTGTAAGAACTTTAGCTTCTCTTTCTTCTTCTTTTATTCTGACCTTAGTAAACAAAGAGAAAAAGGCTACAATTTTGATTTATCTATGTTGACAAATATTTATCAATAGACTCCTTTTATTAAACAATCACATTATGAAAAATTTAGAAACTTAAAGAATTTAAACTAAAACCAAATTAAAATACACAAAATTAAATTTAGAAAATTAGAAACATTTATAAAATTAATTTTATAAAATTAACTTACAAAATTAAACATCAAAATCCCACAATAGAATTTATGGCTTTCTAGTCTCAGTAATACAGAAGCCAACTGTATATCTATAGAATATTCTTATGGTACTTCCATTGAGAAAAGTATCAATCTGAAGTTACCAGATTTGTTAGTGTCTCAGAGACGTGAACTAAAAGCATGATAGGGCCTGGCAGGATGGCTCAGTGGTCTAAAAAGCTCCTGCTTAGGAAAGCTTGGGCAGCTGCAGGGACCGCGGTTTGATCCCTGGCACCACATGCTGTGCCAGCCCTGCCCTCAGGGCAGGCTGAGCCAGACATAAAAATAAAAAAAAATAAACAAACAAAAGTTCTGAAACAAGAAAACAAATAATAAAATAAAATTAAAAAAAAAATAAAAGCATGATAGATAGTTCTCTCATTTCCCTTTTTGATTTCTAAACACAGAACAGTATGACATCACTTGTAGCTTTCTATGCTTTCTGAACTACAGCATTGTTTTTATTCTCTGGAACATAGAAGACAGTTTGTTCTCTCTCTCTCTCTCTCTCTCTCTCTCTCTCTCTCTCTCTCTCTCTCTCTCTCTCTCTCTCTCATCTTTTAAAGACAGGGTCTCACTATGCAGTTCAGGCTGGCCTTGAGCTCACTGTTGTAGCCCAGGCTGGTCTCAAACTCAGCCTCTTGCCTCAGCCTCCCAAGTGCTAGGATTACAGGCGTGTACTACTATGCCTGGCTTGTTCTTTCTCTTAAAAAGTTACCTGGCTACCTATATTCAGCAAAGCCTTTTCAGTGCTTCTGGGAAAAGCATCTGAAAGAGATATTTCTTCATTTTTCTTTTTATTTAGCTAATTCAGACTCTTCTGGTTAGAAATTAAAGGACGTAAATTATAGAGGCACATTATCTCTATGAGTTTCAGATATTAAATTTAAGAAGCAAATAACAACAACAACAAAACCAAAATAGGTAACTCAAATGAGTTTCTTCCCATACTTCCAATTCACTGTCCTGGGAAGAACTGGCATCAGCTTTCCTCTTGCCTCGGTTCTTGCCAGTCATGTTTTTCCTGGACTGATCATCAGCATCTTTACTTGCTGTAGTCTGGGCTAAGGATGGGCTTGTGGAAGGATCTCCTGCAGATGGAAAGCAAGACATATTGCAGCAGTCACAGGCTATGAAATCCAGGGCAATCTCCTGTTGGCATTATCCCTGGCTCAGGCTGGCTTTGAACTAGGGCGTTCAAGTGATCCTATTGTCTCAGCCTCCCAAGTAGCTTACACTACCACAATGTGCTACCACATCTGGCTTATGAAGTTGTTTTGTTGAAAACAAACAAACATAATCACCCCCCATCCAACTTGAATTTGCTCAAAACTTCTACCCAAAGGTTTGTTAACTTGGCACAGCACACATTACTGGTCAGGTAACTTCTTGTTGAGGAGGATGTCTTGTGCACAGTAGGACATTTAATGAAAGAGTATGCTTACTCTCTATTCACTGGGCAACAGTAACATCCCTTGCCCAGACAGCTACATAATGTTCCCTGGAGACAAAATTATCTTTAGTTTTAAGCCACTATGTGGGATCCACTACTTGAAAACCACTCTGCTAGACCCAAATTAAAAAAAAAAAAAAAAAAAAAGCAATAAAAAACCCTATAAAGCCAGGCATGGTGGCACATGCCTGTAATCCCAGCACTTGGGAAGCTGAGGCAGGAGGATCAATGTGAGTTTGAGACCAGCCTGGGCTACCAAAGGGAGCTCAAGGCCAGCCTGAACTGCATAGTAAGACCCTGTCTCAAAAAGGCAAAAAAAACCAAAACAAAACAAAACAAAAAAAAACTATAAAGACATACTCAGCAAAATTTAGGCTGGGAAATTTTGTAGGGTAGATGAAATGATTAACTAGGGGGCTGGGAGAAAGTGATGAGGGATTTATAGGTGAGGAGATAGAAAACACAAAACATATCCTCACTAATCACAATATATAGACCAATTTAGGATCTAATTTTCCCTTTGAAATTTTGTTTATTCACTGTTTTCTTTTTCTTTTTCTTTTTTTTTTGTAGTACTAGGGATTGAACTCAGGACCTTGTGCTTGCCAGGCAGTGAGTTATCTTCCCAGCTCTACTGAGCTATCTCCCTGGCCCTGTTCATTGAATTTCTTTTTTCTTTCTTTTTTTTTTTTTTTTTAAAGAATTATTTTATTTTATTTATTTTTATTTTTTTCTTGTTTCAGAACCTTTTTTTGTTTATTCGCTCATTTTTATGGCCGGCTCAGCCCACACTGAGGGCAGGGCTGGTGCAGCATGTGGTGTGGGAGATTGAATCGCAGTCCCTGAAACTGCCCAAGCTTTCCCAAGCAGGTGCTTTAGACCACTGAGCCATCCCGCCAGGCCCCCATTGAATTTCTGAGACAGTCTCACTACACAGTTCATGTGGCCTTCAACTCATGGTTATTCTCCTATTTTGGCCTCCTAAGCTACCACACCTGACCTCACTGACTCATTTTAATTGATAAGAACTGTACACATTTATCATGTAAACATATTTTGAAATATGTACTTAGTGAATGACTTACATCCAAATTTTAACAATATAAAATGAACAAAACTCAGTATTTATGAGAAAACTTAATATGAATGCTTTTTGGTTTATCAGACAGGATAACAGTATGGTTGTATGTCAACAAGTACTTATCTTTTAGAGAATAATGCTTGAATTTTAGATGGGAAATTCGACCGACATATTAGTAAAACAAGACTGCCTATAAGTGTTGGTGTGGTGGCGCATGCCAGTACTTGGGAAGTTGAGGCAAGAGGCCAAGGCCAGGCTGGGTTACATAGAGTTCAAGGTCAGCCTGAACTACATAGTAATACCCTGTCTCAAAAAAAAAAAAAAAAAACCAAAGCAATAAAAACACACATACACAAAAAATAAAAATAAAAACACACAATTGTCTGTATAGCGTTAATTGTTGAAGGTAGATGATGGACACATAAGGATTCACTATGCTATTGTGACAATACTCTTTGTAATCATTTTAACACTATGTAAATTTGAAGCAATGAACATCTGTATGTCCATTTACTTACCAGACTAATGAAGACATACTATGCAAAAATTTTAGTTGACATAGAACTCTGTACACATACATCATCAATGAAAATTAAGTACTTCTCTTAAATAACATGATAATCAACCACCAAGTTTTCACTGAATAGACATAAAAAGTATGTTACATGTTTATTACATTTGTATGTAAACCTTCATGTGAAAGGCTTTTTTTTTTTTTTCTTTTTAATGTATTTGGTATAGGGTCTCGGTATACAGCTCAGACTCAGAGTGATCTTCCTGATTCCAGCCTCCCTAATGCTATGACTTCAGGTGTGCACCACCATGCCTGGTCTCTGTTGCTGGCTCAGCACCTGCCTGGGGGCAGGGCCAGCGCAGCATGTGGTACTAGGGATTGAACCCCAGTCTCTGCACTTGCCTAAGCAGGCATGTAGTTCGCTGAGCTATCTCATTGGCCCTGTGAAAGGTTTTTAAACTAGACATCATAAAAGTATCTCAGAGCTGTGAATCTCCCAAAATTACACGTTAAATTTTATAGCTTTCCTCAGAACTTTAAAAGGATTCAAGATACAGAATGAAAGTCTATTCTGGGACTCTAATAGGAATGGCAAAATATGCTCAGACTAAAATTGGGAGTCCTCAAATTTTTATAAACTATGCCCAATTCAGGTGTTCCCTCGGGGGTGGGGATATAGTTGAGCCATGCAAGTGCTTGCCTGGTGAGTACAAGGTCAAGGTCATGAGTAATATTCCTGAAACAGCAAAAAACAAACAAACAAACAAACAAACAAACAAAAAAACCCCCCAAAAAACAAAAACAAACAAACAAACAAACAAACAAGCAAACAAACCCTAAACCAGGTGTTCCCTCTAATAGGCATGTTAAAGCTATGGGAAGGCAGGACAGGGGTCAGAAATACTGTCTTTTCACTGTTAGTACTTTCCTTTTTTTTTTTTTTTTTGTCTTTTTGAGACAGGGTCTGGCTATGCAGTTCAAGCTGGCCTTGAGCTCACTTTTGTAGCCCAGGCTGGTCTTGAACTCACACAGATCCTCCTGCCTCAGCTTCCCAAGTGCTGGGATTACAGGCATGCACCACCAGGCCTGGCTAGTACTTTCCTTTTCTCAGTGTTGGATAGACATTCAGCTACTAGTGACCCATAGCCTGCTTCAAAGTTTAAATGCTCCTTACCTGAGAGGAAACAAACAGAATAATGATAGTGATTTATACCAGGACAAAATCATCTTCACCATTACCTGAAAACACTTATTGGATGAAGTGCCTTTAAACCGGTTTTGTGAGCTATGGTACTTACCAGAAGAAAGTCTCTGTGCTTGTGGTGCAGGAACCATGACACGAGGTTTCTCTGCCTGGTAGGTGGTAGCTGCTAGTGTGGAATTCTCAGCATCACTGCTGGCCTGGCCTGTGACTCCAAAGCTAGAGCTGGGATAACAGGCCTGGTATTGATTCTGACCAAGAATAGTATAGGTGGGATAGTCCTGTAGGCCAAAGGGTACAAGGGAGGAAAAGAACTTTTACAGGACATCTTCCTTTCTTCCTTTTACTCATAATTATATTCTTAAAATCATAAATTTGACTTATTAATTACCTATCTAGTAGTCTCCCAATGAAACCAATATTGCCAAAATGCATTGTGTGAAAACTTGAGTCCAAAGGAGGTGCTTCAAGATGGGGAGAAGCCTGAGAGGAAGGGTTGACCTGAATGTACTCAGACATTCATACAATGTTCTGTTCTGTAACAGCTCTTCTTCCACCCACATCATGCACCAAGTTTCTTTCTTTCTTGTTTTTTGCATTATGGCCAGCTCAGCCTGCCCTGGGGGTGGGGATGGTGCAGCATGTAGTGCCGGGGATCAAACTGTGGTCCCTGTGGTTGCTTAAGCTTTCCTAAGCAGGCGCTTCAGATCACTGAACCATCTTGCTGGCCCCAACGCACCAAGTTTCTTTTTTTTTTTTTTTTTTTTAAATTAATTAATTTATTTATTTTTCTTGTTTCAGAACCCGTTTTGTTTATTCAGTCATTTTCATGGCCGGCTCAACCCACCCCGAGGGCAGGGCTGGCGCAGCATGTGGTGCCGGGGATCGAACCGCGGTCCCTGAAGCCGCCCAAGCTTCCCCAAGCAGGCGCTTTAGACCACTGAGCCATCCCGCCGGGCCCCGCACCAAGTTTCTAATAAGGATTTTTTAAAAAAAGTTCTTGAGACAGGCTTTTACTACACAGTTCAGACTGGCCTTGAATTCACTTTTTTAGCCCAGCTGGTCTTGAACTTGCAGCAATCCTCCTGCCTCAGAGTGGGTGTTCATCACCATGCTTGGCTATGCATTGAGTTTCTAAATATATTTCTGCATAGAATTTTTGAAGGAAGGCTTCTATTCTTCAAGAAATTTATAAATCGTTGCTCTAGATGGTAGTACTTCTAAGGACAAACGAACTTAAAAAAGCACATTTCCTACATGAAAGTTTCTTAGGATGGATACTGATACTCATATGCCACAACACACACAGGGACTGAACTCAGGGCCTGTGTACTTTACCCAGGCACTCTATCCCTGATTTATGTCATTAGTTCTATTTTTTTTTTTTAAATTAAGTTTTCTTTAAAAATCAAGTTTCCAGCGGGGCATGGTGGTGTACCCCTGTAATCCCAGCACTCGGGAGGCTGAGGCAGGAGGATTGGTGTGAGTTCGAGACCAGCCTGGGCTACCAAAGTGAGCTCAAGGCCAGCCGGAACTGCATAGCAAGACCCTGTCTCAAAAAACAAAAAAAAAAAAAAAAAAAAAAAAAAAAAAACAAAAAAAAAAAAAAAAAAAAAAAAAAAAACAAAATAAAAAAACAACAACAACAAAAATAAAAAAAAAAAAATAAATAAAAATAAAAATCAAGTTTCCTTAAAATAAAATATTGAGAAGAGATTTTTGGTAGTTTCATAAGCACATATATGTCAAAACCTTAATAGAGTTATAAAATAAAATTGAATATGATACACAAATTAGATATATACCTTTAAAATAGTTCCACTGGGACTGGGGAGATAGCTCCATAGCACAAGTGCCTGCCTGGCAAGTGCAAGGTCGTGAGTTTGAACCCCGGTCCAGCAAAGTTCCACTGACACTCAATCACAAGCAGAAGCAGGAAGACACTAGCTGTCAGATCAAATCTTTGTATAGCCATTGAGCAACGATTATAAATCAAATATAACTGTGTGTTTGTGTGTACTTGTGCACTGACAGGATACATGATACTAAAGAAAAGAGTAAGTCACTTCAGCAGAATTCAAAGAAGCTGAAAGAGGCATTGTAGAAGTCAGTGCTAAAATTAATGAAATTGAGACTAAAAATTAATATGAGTTCATGAATCAAAGAGATGGCTCTTGAAAGATAGGAAAATTGTCTAGAGATAAGAAGACAGAAGGGGGCCAGGGAGATAGCTCCGTGGCACAAGTGCCTGCCTGGCAAGTGCAAGGTTGTGAGTTTGAACCCTGGTTCCACAAAAAAAAAAAAAAAAAGAAGACAGAAGGGAGAGAAGAGGAAGTGAAATAAAAAAGATCAAGACTTGATGTGTATATGTACCAAAACCCCATCATTTTGTATCTATTTACTATGTATTACAAAAACACAATTTTTTTTTCTATAAGTCAGATAATGTAATTTAATAAATAGGATTTCAAATAAATATATAAGACTATGAAATAAGATGTCACAAAGGGACAACTAATCTTATGAAGACTTCTACAGAAAGGTAGGAGAGAGTTGTATCAAGTTATTCAAGTCCAAGTCCTTAATCTCAGGGTCCCTGGCTGATGTGCTACTTGGCTAGCCTTGGAG
>PVJA010054772.1:0-11438 GCA_004027025.1 Myocastor coypus
AAAAAAAGCTTAAATTTAAAGTAAAATGTTTAACATGATTTCAACTTTAATTCCAAATACGTAACACATTGTTAAATTTAAACAATAAAAAAAATTGAAACAAAAAACAATGTAACACAAGGACTGGGAAATAATTCAGTGCCATAAGTGCTTACCTGGCAAGCACAAGGTCCTAAGTTTGATTCCCAGTATCAAAAATATAAATATAAATATAAAAACAAATAAAATAAAAAGTGGGCCTACCAAATATCTCAGTGGATTAAAGCCCTTGTAAGCAGGAACAGGGGTCGAGAGTTTGATATCTGGGCCTGCTGTGCCAGCCCCATCCCATGAGTCTGCTGCGATAGTAATTGAGACTGGGTGTAGTGGTGTGTGGCTGTAATCCCAGCTCTTGTGGGACTGTAAACACGCAGGTCACTAGGAGTCCAATATAGTAGTGAGACCCTGAGTATCCTGTAGACCTTTCCCCAAAATATAAAAATAATAAATTATATGTAACACATTCTGATTTTTTTTCTATTTTCTGTTTGTCTTTTTATCTGTTTATTCCTGCTACCCTACCTTAAAACAAAATATTTTACAACGTGGAGGAGAGCTTATTTTTCTGCCCAAGTCCTCTCCTGGGACAGCATAGGTAGCCAATGCCTATCCCCCACCTGACCCCTTCCTCTTCTGCTACCCTAGATGTCATATTCTAGGCCACGGGGGAGGGCACCCAGAATGAAGGACGTGAGGGTTTTGCTTATGGATTTAGGCCATCTTAATCACGATGCTTCTACATACCTGCCTCAAGCTTTTCCTGGAGCGCTATCAGTCTGGGATGGTGGGAAAGTGAGGACAGAGGCTATAACAATATCATGGTGACACAGAGTGAAGTCTCAAAGGAAACAGAAAAGTGCTTTAGGTATGCTGGAGATGGTGGACTCTGACTGAGGACTTCCCCAGGGTTCTGAAGAATTTAGAGGGAGGAGGAAAGAGGAGCTTGTTTTTCATGGTTTAACTTTCTAAAAAGATATATGTAACACAAGGACTGGGAAATATGAATTGCTTCAATGTTGTACTGTAATTTGTGCATTTGCTTTGTATATAGTGTACCTTCTTTATACATTGTAGCAATTCAATACTGTTTTAAAATCTTCTTTAACGTTTACAACCTGTGACTATATATAAAGTATGTACAGATGCATAACTTCCTGAGATTTAATCTTGAATATTTGCTCCTTTGTTTATTTTTTTTAACAAGGTAACTAAATTATCCCACTATAGAACTTAAGAGCTGACTTATTATTATTAGAATGTTGACTTTAAAATTCATTTTCCAAGAGGACTAAAATTCTTATAAGAGAGGTTTTAACATTTATAATCTACCTTGGGCCTCAGTCTACAGGTTACATATACTCTCCAAACCTGAAACAATAACTGCATTATAGTTTCCTTATTTTTAATGATAGAAACAACTAAATAAAAATAAATCTCAGAATTAGATTTCATCTCAGATACCTGATTTAATAATATATATCTTTAAATGTGTAATTTATAAGCTAAGCAGTAAGATAAACTATTACTTGTGACATGTCTTTTTCTTAAAATTTGAAACATGTGCCCAAACTAAATTAATGATACCTTACATTAATTTGTAGATTGTAGTTGTGTATGTGCTTTGCCATAATTATTTTCACAGATAAGAATATTAAGTTGGAAAGAATGTATATGCACAATTGCTTAATTTCATTCTTATTCTGGGTTTGCCTCACTCCCACAATGACCTGAAAAAGTTAGACCACCTGTTTTCCATGGGGCTTTCAGTTCGGGTAAATCTTTACAACATAGATATGTATTTCTAATCAAAATTTTCTGGTAATATCAATTTAATGACAATAAAAATAATAACAAGAGAAATTCCAGGAAGACACCTCCATTTCCCAAAAGATATGAAATCTAGGAACAGACACACACATTTCCTGTTCAGGAAAGGGCTTTGTGAATCAAACTTATAAACAAGGAAGTCAGTCTACTTCCATATGGATCCAGAAAGGAGAACATTTCAATGTAAAAACAGATATATAGGGCAGTATCAGCAATCAGTCTCAGGACCTTGCATATTCTGTATTCCGAACCTCTAAAAAATGTTTTAGAAGAGTGACTTAAATTCAAAATGCATTTGGAAGAGTTAAAAAAAATAATGTTTATTGAAAATGTTAATGTTTAATTGATCAGTCTCACATACCTATGTCTGTTGATCTATACTGATTTGATGATGAAAATATGTAATGCAACCATTGTTAAATTTTTCTTGTTTTGACATTCTGTACTCTTGTTAGTGTTTTTTTTTATATTTTTGTTTCTATTTTCACTCTTAAAAGTAAAAAAAACAATAAAATGGTAAAGAACAGATATATAGGTATAGATATAGATACAGATGTAGATATAGATATAAATATAGATATCTGAGTAGCATGTTTTCCTATGATAAATTATAAGAGAATAGATCATTATAAAGCAGTATTTTTTAATGAGCTGGAGACAATTCTATCTTCAAAAGAATTACTACGGAATAGGCAGGTACAGGGAAGAGAAAAAACTATCTGTTCAAAAAAATTGCAAAAGCATTTTGAAGCCATGCTCCTGAGTTTCTATTTTAAGTAAGCAGAAGACAAAGTTATTTTCTTGTAGATATGTCAAAAAACTGAGATCAGAAAGGCCATCTACAATTGATTTTTCTACTTGAAAGGGGAAAGGAGAGGGAAGTTGGTCTTTGCTCGCATCCATGGGGGTATTATGCCTGTCAGCTCTTGTGCAAAGGATTTAGTTTGAAAAGCAGACTTTACTCTTCAAGAAATATGGGGGTGGAGCACACCGTGCCCCATAGAATGTTTGCAAATTCATCAACGTGGATGCCAGCACCTTGTACCCTGGAGGCCTGCGTCCATGCAAGTGCAAGAATTATTTCTGAATAATGATTCAAATAATTGGAAAATAATTTGCAAGTCAGGCTAGCTGGACAGTTCTCCCCCTAACTTTTTACTTTTAAGTGCAAGCAATAGTTCAACTTGCCATTTTAACTTTTTGGCAAATGATTAGCAAAAATAAAATCTAAGACAATGTAAGTTAAATGAAGTTGTGGAAAATGGTACAGTAACTGTTTTATGACAGCTTATTTTCTGGTTCTCACTTTTTTATTGAAAACTTTTCATCCCTTATGTTTCTAGTACCAAAGATGGTTTTACCACAAGGTTCTTCTAGTTCCTTGCAAAGAATTTTTTGTGCTTTTATTGTTTAGGCAATGTATCGTGCCCATATCTTGTACTTTGACTAGCTACTAAAAAGATATTTGATAAATCAACTATTGTAACTGTCTGACTAATCTGTTTTGAAACTTGGTTTCACTGATTTTTTTTCATTGATTTATTATGGCTGGCTCAGCCTGCCCTGAGGGTGGGGCTGGCACAGCCTGTGATGCCAGGGATCTAACTGCAGTCTCTAAGGCTGCCTAAACTGCCTAGGTTTTCCTAAGCAGGTACCTTGGAGCGCTGAACCATCTCGCCAGTCCCTCACTGATTATTTATCTTTCTTCTCTTTAAAAAAAATCATAATTACTATTGTGTTCAATGATATTTTAAATTTTTAATATAAAAATTGCAGGTGAAGCATGTTGCCTCTGTGAAAAGCCAGGCGAGTGCAGTGAGTAATAACTAATTTCAGACTAGGAATCTGATGATGAAAATACTGCTAATTAAAAAAATAAACTTTTGTAGGTGACTGAGAGGTAGGAGAAGATCACAAAATCAGTGTGAAATGCTTTGTGGGGTGGCTGTTCCTGCTGGTCTACTGGAACAGAATCTTGAAAGCTCCTCTCCCTGTTGGCAGCTTTAACTCATCATTACACTATTTCTTTTATACATATTTATAAATTTTGTATGTCACTTTTTTAAAAAAAAAAGATGTATTTGGTTGTTTCAGGGTCTCACTACACAGTTCTGACTCATGGTGAGCATGCTGCTTTCAGCCTCCCTGGCAATGGGGTTATAGACGTGTGCTAGCTTGAATTTAGTGGCTGGTTCATTGTGCCCTGGGCAGGGCTGACACAGCATGTGGTTCCCAGGATTGGGGAATCAAACCGAGGTCTCTGCTCTTACATAAGCAGGAGCTTTAGTCTACTGAGCTATCTCGCTGGCCCCTGTGTGTTCTTTTAAATGAACTCATACTCAGTGCAGGACCACAATCCCTAATGCAGTCCCAATCTCTTTTCAGTTTCATCTCATAATCCGTCACTCCTCTTGAGCAGCCTCTTTGTTAGTCTTTGCGGTCAATCTTAAACTACTTTGTAACAATTCATGACAGATATTAACTGCTCAGAACAGAGATTCCTGACATCCACTGCAGATGAACTGCCAAAGATTGATCTTAAGTTGTTCTTATCCATGCTCTATCCTTTCCAGCGTACTTAGATCAATATAGAAAGGCTCTGGTAACACAACAATTTACCAAGTGTCAGACAGTATTGGTATTTACATAAAAATGATTTAGAGGGAGACAGGCAGTGCAGCTCTTCAGGGATGACTTCAGGGACCAAGGTCCCACCATGCTCACAATGTTGACTGACATTCTCAGGATTGACACCACATGTTGGCAATATGGCTGTTGCACCATGAGCTTATCACCCTTATCCAGGCAAGGGAAGAGAAAGGAGAAATGAGTAGAGATGGCCCAGCTTGCCGTGCACGACAGCCTCCATTCCCCTTGTTGGAAAATGGAGCTCTCTTAGAAGTGCTCTCCAGCTGTCTTTGGTTCACAGCTGTCTCCTGGTCTCTAAGGCATCTGTCCCTAGTGAGGGAGAAAAGAATGTAAGAGCGGTTTTGGTTTGTGACAGAACTTTGCCCGTTATGCTACTTTAATCCCTGTCCCTTCTCTCATCATGTCTCTTTCACCCAGGCGAAGCTGCTCTTTTTCCCTATTCTCACTGACTTCAATGAACAGCTCTTTTATCTTCCAATGCAGTGTACATGTTATCCTTCGTAACAAATGCAAACTAAGAGCCATCAATTATAGGTAGCAGTGTCTTAATCTTGAAGTCAGAGAGCAGCACACATGAGTCATGACACGTCGAATTGCCAGTGTCAAAAAATACTGTTGACTGATTTCTCCCACAATGTATTTGTGCATTTCACATGGATCCCCAGGTCTCCCTGGCTTTATATGTGTCTAGAGCCAGGATCTCAAATGGCACATCCCATGTGATCCCTTATGCTCATTTATTCTAAGTTTCCTCTCTTCTGCCTCACATCACTTCCTACTCCTCCCATTATCTTTCCTTTTTTCCTCCATTTTTCTTACTCTTTATTTTATTCTTTTTCAATCCATCCTGAAACAGGTTCTCAACACATTGTATACACGGTCGATGTCTACAGATCTTAGCTTTTGTGATCCTCAGGGTCAAAGTCAGGGAGTGCTGCCCTCTTGCAATCACAAGCATCAAATACTTCTGAAAGGAAAACTCGTTATCTTGGGCGGAGGACACGTGGTCACAAACTGACCAGTGCATGTGGGGAATTCAACAGCTGGACTGAAAAAACTTAGACCGTGTGAGCATTTTTGGTAGGCTAGGGTGGGTGAAGGGTTACAACTATAGTCTCACGAAATAGCTGAGCTTTTGCCTGACATTAATTACTAATAAAGTAAGTATGAATCCAATAGTCATGTGCCTAAGGAAGTAAAAAAAAAAATGGGAAAGGCAGTATGTAAGGTGATCTGTAAACATAATAAATTCAGTATCGGTTCACTGTTTTATCAATGCTATTTTATATTTTACATTTTGAGTTTTTATCAGTTCCAGTGGATGTGAGAAAAGATACTTAACCATATTATTATTACTATTAGTACTACTAATAGTAATACATTTGGTTATTGCAGGGTTTCACCACACAGCTTAGACTCATAGTGATCCTCCTGCTTTCAGCTTCCCCAGCACTGGGATTATAGGCATGTGCCACTATGCCCAGACCCTGTCTATCACAGCCCACCCTGGGTGCCAGGCTGTGCTGGGGTTGTAACCGTGCTCCTTCCACTTGCCTGAGTTTGCCTAAGCAGGTATTTCATCCGCTGAGCTATCTCACTGGCCTTTACCACGTTAATTTGGAACCATCTCATGTTTGAACCATTCTTAGGTCTCTCAGAAAACATTCTAAGGAGTAAAGCTGTACTCCAAGTGAAGTGTTTGCCCGTGCTGTTCATCTCCCCAGTGACTGATACAGAAAAGTATTGAAGTACACGGCTGAGGCAGTTATTTCCCCTGCATTCCTTCTGTTTGCTACAAACAGCTCAGTCTACTAAGACCTGGCAAAGGTCTGCAGTCTTTGCCTCCATCTTGGCCACCTGTGCTCCACATGAAGAGTGGATGGATCCAAGTGGGCTTGATGCTCTGTCACTGTAGCACTTTGCCATTATTACTCCAGAAAGCACATGGATTCTGGCAGGAAAGGCTCCCTGCAGTGAGATCCATTCAGTGCATTCTTACAGGACCCATGGCATCAGGGGCTCATTCCAGGAGCTTTCCCTGAAACAGAGTTCTCCTGCCTTTCCTTCTGAGGACTGATTGGCCTGTGAAGGAAGACAGACATCGCCACCCTCTTGTTTTCTCCTTTCCACTCTTGAAATTTCAGTATTCATGTAGAAAAGAGAGGTCTTACTGGATAGATGTGTGTCTGTGCCTTGCATAGTTCTGTAAACATGATCCTCGAGGCTGATGGACCTCTACTGGGGTCTTTTAGTTAAGCCCCAGCCACCTATGTAATCCAGCTCTGTTTATTGTTTGTTCCAGGTTTTGAAATAGTATTACGAGAGAGGAAAAAGGTAAAGAGTAGGAGGGGAAGATTCAAAATAATTTCTAAGACTAGTCATTTCACAGATGGACTCCAATGGAAGTTCCCTTTAGTCCTCAGGAAAGAGTAATTTCTGAACACAAGTTCTTGGACTTTTTCTGAAAGTTAATTGAAAATAATTATATATGTGTGTGGTAAACCACAAGAGCACTTCTATATTGTAGTGCTTAAAATAGAAGCCACTAGTACAAGTTAATAAGGAGGTTTCACAGAAAAAAACAAAACAAAACAAAACAAAAAAAAACCTTGAATCCAGTCACATAAAACTAAAAAAAAAAAAAAAAAAGCAACATAAAATTTGAACACTTACTCTGTGTTCTACATCTTTGTGGGCATCTAAAAAGAATTTAAACATGTGCTGTGATTAACACTTTCCATCTAATAGAGAGTTTTTTAACAGTAAAAAATGCTCATGAGAAAATCTGACAGGTGTTCTCAGTGCACTAATCATGAGGAATTAAGGAAACCTCTACTTTTGACATTGTAAGCTATGAGGAAGTGTTTTATATCCTGACTCAGATTTTCAAGGGTTCTGTGAACTTGCAGGAGAATTCAAATGCTATGCATTGCTCCCTCGGTCATGGTTGGCATCTCCACGTCGCACTCACGTGTACAGACACAAGATTCTGCTTACATATCAGTATCTGGCCCTCAGTCAGTGAAGACGTGAGCAAACAACTTTGCTAATTAAACTATTTCAGCCTCTTTTGGTTTATCTTGGTCCCTTTCTGAAGCATTCAGTTACAGTTGGCTAAATCCTCAGTCAATTTAAAGTTCATATTTCATGTCAGGAATGTTTCTCCTCTGAATGAGTCTGCATTCCTTTCTCTTTCCTTCCCAAGATGGCCCGTTTCCTGAAGAGGGCAAAGCATGTGTCTGGTCTGTGCAGTCTTTGTCCTTTTTACTCTCCCCTGGGGAACGGTATGATGCTATCCTATGTCCTTGTGCACCACAGTCTGACCATGATAGCACCTAACGCTCACATACTTTGTGGAAGTTGGAGGTGGTCTTTATTGTTGTTGTTATGCCTTAGATGCCTTAAATGTTCCCAAAAAGTCTAAGGTATTTGGAAGGATTGGTGGCACTGTAATAATCAGTAGATTGAATTCAGAAGCTCTTCTGCTCTTAGGAGATCAGTCTTGTTCTGAAACAGATCTCAGAGGGTGTGTCACCATGAAGGACATACATATTCTTGTCCCTGGTTCTTCTTTGCTCTCTGCTTCTTGACCAAGAAGAAACACCCTTCACTTATGCCACTCTACCATGGAATCAATCAATGGTGGAATTCATTCTTTGTAAGCCAAGAACCAAAATGAAGCTTTTCTCTAAGTGATGGGCACTGGATATTTTGTCTTGGTCATGGGAAAGTGACTAAGATACTTTACCTGTCATTTTATTTATTCATTCATATTAATATTAATGAGAAAGAAATAGCAATGAGATAGTTTCACAACAGCTTAATAGGACAGATAAAATAATTAATACACCGCATATTATTGTCTCCCTAGTAGTTGTTCAGAGTAGAAGGTGCAGACATGACACTTTCTCTAAACACTATTGGTACAAATCTTTCTTCTCATTAAAAAAAAAAAAGTAGCTGTATATATAGTCCAATAGCCCATAATAGTATTGGGTTATCAGTACAACTGGCAATATTAGAGGCTGAGTACTCATGATTTATATGCCATTGACCAAACCATAGTGTAAAAATGTAATTCAGGTGCTATTGGCCAAATCTCGCCACACTCATGCCATTACACATGCTGTCATGGTGGTTGAGTTCCACAGTAGTTGCAGTGAGGATAACATGGCAGGCAGCACCAAATATATTTACACTGTGGTCCTTTACAGAAAAGAATTTAATGGTCCCTGACATGTAGAATCCTGGGGTTGTTCCTTCTGTCTTCTTTTCCTCTTAGTGTAGTTTTTCTTTCTGGGCACACAAAAATAGTTCAGTCTCCTACATAGAATCTCAAGCTGAAAACAATCAGGGAGCTACATCTGCAAAACTCCTCATTTTTTTTTTTTTTTTTTTTTTTTTTTTTTTTTTTTTTTTTTTTTTTTTTTTTTTTTTTTTTTTTTTTTTTTTTTTTTTTTTTTTTTTTTGGCTATGCTGTATTTACAGCACTTGGGCTATATAAAGGAAGCAGAAAACCAACTCTGTCTCCGCCTCTCTCCATCACTATTTGTATCTGGGCGTGTCTTGAACATTCTGTATTTTAAGGTTTCAACTTTTGGCTAAAAAATACTGATGTATCCCTAGAGTTTCATTAACATTTAAACCTGGTTATGGCTGCTACAGATAACACTTCTTCCTTGCATGAAGCTTTCTGCTTCGTATCTGTGAGGAAGTCCCGAGCCATGGATGATGCTTGGACTTTTTCTTTGCCAGAAACGACTCATCCTGAGAACTTGGTGGAAAGAACAGGTGCAGGCCCGCCCCTGGCCTGCTAGATTGTTGTGTTGCAGCAAGCCCTTAGGGAGATAGTGACTGCCAAAGTTGGAGAACCTCTGCTTTGTATCACATCAGATGCTAAACCTACATGATTTGCTTATCCAGGCTTTCTTTTTGATGTGTAGAGGTAAATTCCCCATTTCCACATTGGTTGACTGAAGTAGACACAAAATTCTGTTTTGAAAATTCAACATTTCTATCAATCCTTTTTTATCTTTTGCTTTTCTGGTCTATTAACCTAGATCCTTCCAGAGGCAGATGCCTATCCTTTGGGATAAATATTCATGTGCACACAAGAAATCATCCTTGAGGAGAGGTGACTACTCTTTTATCACTTATAATACAAATTCACATGAATGGTAGAGAACACACCTGAAATCAATAACATTATTTGCTGAGTTGGGAATCTCAGGCTAACCTATTGGGGTGACAGTAGCCCCAAGAAAGACTTGGAGTAGTGGACTCTGCTGAGATTCCCAGAAGGCATAGTTTATAGTTTTCAACTGTAAATTGAAAAGCAACTAAACTACTAGGTAAATATGAAGGAGGCATTTTCACACTCCACAGTATGAAAGACAATTTATTTGTCCCTTCTCTATTCCCTCAAAGCATTCTCTATTTTCCAGTTCTCAGTATGGTTGTTGTGACTTGTATCTAGTTGTCCCCCTAAAGCCTTATGCTGCCATAGCTGGGTCTTTTTGGAGGTGGCTGCATCTAGGGTTTGGACTGCTGGGATCAGAGGCCGAATGCTGGAATTGATTCACAATGCGATGCTGGCATCCAGGGTGTGAGTCCTACACCCTAAGGGCCTATTAGTCTGGGTAAGATATAATGGACAGAAGGATCTGTGGATGTGGCTTGTCACTTGTCATTTGCTTTTGCTGTCTTCTGTCTCTGCCTGCTGTGAACTGTTTCTCCTGTGCGATGCCCCGTCATGCCATCCTGCCATGGACCCAGTCAACTATAAACTGTACCCTCTACAAACTGAGCTAAGTAAATCTTTTCTTTTTTTTAATTTTTTTTAAATTTCATTTATTTTTTTCTTGTTTCAGAACTTTTGTTTGTTTTTATTCACTCATTTTTATGGCTGGTTCAGCCTGTCCTGAGGGCAGGGCTGGCGCAGCATGTGGTGCCGGAGATCGAACTGCGGTCCCTACAGCCGCCCAAGCTTTCCCAAGCAGGAGCTTTAGACCACTGAGCCATCCCGCTGGGCCCCTAAGTAAATCTTTTCTTTTTCAGTCTTTTTCTTTTTCTTAGCAGCACGAAAAGTAAGCAAGCTAAGCTACTTGGTAAATACCTATAAGCCATAATTTTGAAGTTGAATTTAGCTAAATTCACATAGCAATTTAATCAAACATTAACTTGATCTTGGGCAACCAGCCTAAGTCCATATTTTCTTATGAAATAGGGTACATTTTAAGTGCACTGGGTAATTTTGAAGATTCGGAGAAACCATAGGGTTCTGAAATGATATATTTTACCCCATGGTTGCCCATTTTCAGACTCCACTTAATGACAAATTAGTTAGGCCCCGCTGTACATTCTGTTTCACAAATATCTGTGAATATTACCGCATTCATTTCAATAAATTGAACCTGCAAATCATGGTCAGTCATCTCTAAATACTTGGTATGGGGTTTTTTACATGGTTTCTTACTGTTATCTTTCTCCCTTGGTCTTGAATTTGGATCATGGCTCATGCAAGATACAAATGCAAAAGTATATCCATGTATACCATGTATACCATGTATACCATGTATACCATGTATACCATGTTCACAAGGCAGGTAGAGCTTACAAGTTGTTTTTTTTTTTTAATGCATTTAGTGCAGGGCATACAGGCTCTATGGGTCTCACTACACAGATCGGCACACTAGGGATCAGACCCTGGTCCCTGCACTCTGACTGTGTAGGCTCTTTAATCCGTTGAGCTATCTGGCTGGTCCAGGAGCTTGCTGAATTCTATCCACATGCTCAGTTATGTGCTGTACACGTGCAGTACACTCACAGCCACGCACTTCTACACACTGATTTTGTTTCATACAGATTCACACATAGGTTCAAACTCAGAGACTACCCCACCTCACATACATTTGAATGTTTAT
>PVJA010054773.1:0-11440 GCA_004027025.1 Myocastor coypus
CAAGTTTGTCTTTTTTCTTATCATGGACAAGTGTCCAAATGCTAAAGGAGGAGAAGTTCATTTTGGTTCCATCTTTACTCCATAGTTGGCTGGTTCCAAGGGAGGAGGTCACGGCAGAGCAGTGTGGTAGAGGAAGAGCTGATCACATCCCAGGACCTGGCTAGCAAGTAGAGAGGAGAGAAGGGAGCTGGAGAGGGAGCTGGGGCCAGCTAGGTCGCAGCCCCAGGGACTGCCTCTTCTGAGCACACTCTCCCTCCTAACAGGCCAACAACTGCACCCACAATCCAATCACCAAATGGATCTTGTGTGGGTGCATGAGCTTTGGGAACACAGGCATCCCACAAGACCCACAGCCACTCCCCCCAAAGCTGTAGCCAGTTCCCAGTAGTACTACCTGACCAAGAAATCCTTAATCACCAAGTATCCTTCAGGGATATTCAAATCAAAGCTCAGCCACAGAATGTAATGTTTTTATTACTTTTAATAAGAAATAACATTGTGACAGTTTCAAAACACAGTAGTACAGCCACAGTAACTAATACAATGCATATTGTTGTCTTCGTAGTAGTTATTCAGAGTACAGGATGCAGACATGATAGTTTTTCTAGTCACTATTGGTACAAATATTTCATCTCATTGAACTAACAGAAAGTAGTTGCATACATAGTCCAATATTCCATAATAGTAACTGATTATTGACCCTAGTCCTTCAAGGTCAGAAAGAACTCAGGACATAAAAGAACCTGTACTATAACATCCTATGACTCAATGCTGTCCCAAATTTTCTGTTTCAGGAGAATATAGGGCTACAGAGGAAGGGGATACATCATGTATAGTGTGCCTAAGGAGAGTCACCTACAGAGCAAACATTCTCTCAGGATTTCACAGAAAGCAAACTAATCAAGCAATGGCTGTGACTCATCCAGATGGCTGACACTGACAACAGTTCCACAAAGCACTGTACATCATTTCAAGGTAAATCCTTAGGGGATTTGACTGACCTTGGGAGATATAAAAGTTACATGCTTTGTTATACAGGTCTTGCTTTAATTTGCCATTAACCACCAGCAGAAAAGTTTAACCACAGAGCATAAAAAGTGAAGCCTGATTAGTATGCCGAGCAGCAAAAGGGTCACATCAACAGCTTCTGACATTGCCAGGATGTGATTTTTTGAGGAACAAGTATAGTATAATGTTTGCCAAAGAGCTACAAGAAGAAAACTTTCTATGTAGTTTGATACAGGATCAAAGTTTTATTTCGAGGTTGCTGCAGGAAGATTTAAACAGGCTAATTAATTACTTAGCATACTTTCTTTTTCAAAAGATATGCAAATAATTATAATAGCTAGCTAGTGATTTTTAGACTCCAATGAACAATTAGTGTTCTCTAAGAATAACCTTAGTCCCATTCAAATTATCAGAAAATTGATGAAATACTTTGTCAGGAATGGAAGTTTCTTTGCAGAAAGATACTTTCAATTATTTTACGTAGCTCAACTTTGGCATAATTTTCTGTCACAAATAAGAAATAAAATAATCAGAAGATTGAGAGAAACAGTAGGCAATAACTGGAAATGCAGTTTGCCTTACATGCATATGGATCATAAAATGGAGACGCCAGATAAACTGTTTTTAAAAGGAATTGTATAGTAGTCGACTTTGATATACTCTTTAGAACTAACCAAATCTCAGAAAACTGATACAGAAAAATTCATGAGAGATGTAATAACTCAGCCAATAAACTTGATTTAATGTAGACAAACTCTCACTCTTTTAACAGAGAATATATTTTTCATATAACCCCTAAAATATTTATAAAACAATCTGTATGCAGCCATGAAGATGAAAAGCTTTAATCGAACTGTAATAAAAATTGGAAAGAGTATTTATCAAACAGTTTATTCTTTCCTTCTCAAGAATTCCCACTCTAAAATACAATAAAATGAATTCCTACTCTAACATTAAGATCCTATGAATTAAAGTGAAAGAAGAGCGTTAGAATAGATAGGAGATATTTTTAAAACGTTTTAATAAGGATTTTTTTATTATATTTAGCATATACTGATTTTGTAAAATAGCAGGTTGACCACAACATTTAAATTCACTTCTATCATAACTGTGAATTCTTTCCCCCTCTTTTATGTCTATTAAACAGGTAAAAATTGTGTTCATTTAGTGTTCCTGTGACTCACCAGAAGCCCAACTTAATGATGAGACTTTTTCTTGCCTGATTTCAAACTGAACATCAGTTTCTCCAACTAGTATTTATTACCTACTTTAGCTAAGAACTGAAATATCCCCGTAATTTGCATCATACGTACCTCACTCACTTTCCCTGTTTTTATCTATTAAATGCAAATACAAATGCACACTGTGTTTCTAATTAAAAATTGCCGGTGTGTTCTAACTTTTAAATCTTTAATGACAAACACAGATGCCCATGGGTGATTTACCTAAGGGAACTTACTGAGGGTCACTCATTAGAAAGTTTATGTTAAGTCTGTATTAAATCCCAAAGCAGAAATATCGGAATTCATTCTGAGTGAAAAATAGATTTGGACATGTTTACAGACATTTGTCACTTTCTAAGCTGGTTAAATGGAAAAATCTACCTTGAACTTTTCATTGACTTATATTAACTGAGCTCCTATCTTTTCCACTGTGTTCATTGCTGCATGACCTAGTGACTCACATCAACTCAGGACTCAGTATCCTGCCAGCTACTGCTAGCTGTCTGGGTGCCCACAGCACAACTGTAAAAGCCCACTGCAGGATGCCTCTGGCATCACTACAGCACCAGTCATCCTGTGTACCAGCTCCCATGCTGCCTCAGAAGGCTACCCAACCTGTGTCTTGGACTCCTGCTCATAAGATAGCATCATAGGATACGGATTAAAGTTCTCATCCCTCAGTTTCTAGATGAGCTTGCTGTTAAGTGACAGGTACAATATCCTATCACACAAAGAGATTACACTTTCACATTTTGCAAATATAATTAACTGAACAAGACAAAAAAAAAAAATAGAAATCAGAACCAGTGAAGCAAGAATTTTATTTATGCCAGTAATTCTGAAAATACAACACTGTATTTCATTTATGTCAGTAATGCTGAAAATGTCATGCTGCATTGCCTGCATGACATATTTCCATCTCTGCAGCCCTCGGCCAGCATTGAGGAAATGATTTCTAAGCTCATAAGGCGCATATGTTACTGGGTGAAGAGAGGACTTCCTGGCCAGAAAACCTAAACACAACTTACTGCCTACTTGGCGAGAAGGAAAAAAAAACTGTGTTCTCTCTAGAGGAAAACAAGGCCACTCAGAGAATTCCAAAATAAAGTGTACTTTTAATTTTACATGTGCTTCTCCATGTGGTCTAAGGTATGGAGGACACAGATTACACTGATGAATTACCCAAGCTGTGATTAGTCGGGAATAGTCATGAATGTTAGAAGCCTCCTAGATCTTCACAAAACTTCCCTGTCCTACACACTGATGCCCAAAAAACTCTGCTCCTAATGAAGTCTTCACTATGTGCCAGACACTTTACCTATGCAGGCCTCTGGTGGGTTAGACATTATTTTACACCCAAGGAAACTGAAACCCGAAGAGGTTAAGTTACTTGCCTAACATGGCAGAACTATACAGAGAAGAGTTGGATTTCTGGTGCAGTCATTGTGCTTCAGAGCCTCGGGTCTTATACTGCACGTCTCACTACCTCTTACATCAAAATACATCCCTTTGTTTTTGGAATCCCCTTTTGGGAAGATATAAATGTTTTAGAATGATACTGTCCTGGGATGAACCATTTATGACTAAGAAGGGAGATCATTTCCAGGGCCTACTTAAGGAGCGGGCAGGAGGTCAACAGACAAGTAGTGAGGATAGAATCATAAACAGAAATGCAAAAGGATAAAGTGCGTGCCTTCTGCTGCCTTCAGCCAGCCTGCAGAAGACAGAACTAGCATGTGTTGTCTCCACCCACTTGTAAAAAGCTTCCAGATGCCCAACCCAGAGGAATGGCAACTCATTTTCACATGGATTTATCATCAGTTATAGAAAATGTAGTAACACCAATGAAGGAACTACTTACACAGACACAACCAGAATAGAATCAGTGACTGGAGACAGTTGAAGGTAACGTCATCAATAGGCTTGTATTATTAGTTCACCCAGGAATGTCTCCTCTCCTTTCAGCTCTGGCATCACTGAGATGAAACTCCAGTCAGGGCACTAAAATCCCCGGATCTGAATGATCTTTGATCATTAAAGGACAGATACTGCTCTCTACTTTTGAAATTTCATAACACACTCTAATTTTCTGCTTATTAAAGTCACAAATTAGAAATATCACTTTTTTTTTTTTGTCTGTTTGAAACAGGGTCTCACTATGCAGTTCAGGCTGGCCTTGAGTTCACTTTGGTAGCCCAGGCTGGTCTCGAACTCAGACTGATCCTCCTGCCTCAGCCTCCCAAGCGCTGGGATTACAGGTGTATACCACCATGCCTGGCCTGCGTGACCTCATTTTCATTAGTGTGCACTTACAGTGCTAAAGGCAGCATTCATTGTGGAGAGGCAGCCCATCAGGCAAGTAGATCTTTTGCCAATGAGGGCATCTTTAAAAGGACGCACTCTTCTAAGTCTTATTTTCAATGTCATACTGCTTGGATCTCACCACATTCCTTGATAGCCAAGCTTCTCATTGGGTCACAGTGGCACAAATTCAAGAATTTGTTCATTTTATCATTTGAAATGTTTTATTGAGCACCTGTTTGATATCAGGAACCTGGTAAGAGCTTGGGTACCTGAGCGAACTCAACAGATGAAGATCTTTGACCTGCTGGAACCCAGCAGCAGACACCAGGGAAATGAGCTTGAGTGGCTTAGGGTGGGAACAATGTCTCATTATTTGCAAAAATTCCCTTTGTGTGAAATTCATATACAGCTAGATGATCCTAATGGGTTTTATGGGTATAACGCAGAAGAACATTATTTGATTCATTGTCTTACAGGTCCCAGGATCGTAAGGTGTAGCAGCAACCTACAGCTGTGTACAGGATGGAAATACAGGCTATTCTTATAAAGTGGTAACTGAAGAAAAAAGTTTCTAATATAGGCCATTTTATGCCTCTAGTAATTGATCATATTATTCCAACAGGACAGGAAATATGCCTTGATGGATCTTTGGCAAATAAAATGGGGCATGGTGAGAAGGGAGAGGGGAGGGGCCACAAGCATTTCTGCCACCTTGGTCTTCAGATTCCACTCACCTTGGCCACCATCTCACTCTGCTCATGCGTTGTATGTTTTTGCTTCTTGTTTCTCCACATGGGAGGCTGTTGCCTCAGCCCACACTGCTCACCAGCCCCTGTCACACGTTTCCAAAACACACACTAGCGGTGAATCCCACCTGTAGCTACAGGTGCTCTTCACTTTCTTCTGGTGCTGTGCTGTCCACCTGTCACCAGTACACAATGGAATAAATCAGTGAACCAAGTCCAATAGCTTCTAAGTTATTTCAGTAGCTAGGAGGGACATGCGATAGATTCGGCACACATCAAAGAGGTTACAGAGTAAAAGGCAATCAGTATTTCCACCTGTAAGAACCAAGTAGTCAAACAGCCATTGAGATAGGTGACCAATTTGACAGAGCCAAAGGACAGAGCCCATAGAGAACCCTAAAGTCTAGGGTCTCAGGTTTGAACAGTTTCTTAGTGAACAGCGCCATCATGTGGTGTCTCACTCTAAAGTGGATTTCGATTTGCTACTGCTAAATCATTGCATTTAATAAGGAACACTAAAAAAATACTTTTCTCACAATATACTATTACAGAAGCTTTATGGCGTCTATTTAGTAGAATCCAAAAATATTCATTAGATGCTTTTTAAATAGTTTCTTTTGCTCGCTAGTTTTTTTTTTTTTTTAATAATAGTTTTACTCATCTTTTTGGAAAAAGATTTTACCTCTAAACATAAAAATACAACACTACAAGCTGGAAAACCTGAAAAAAGGTAGCAGTCAAAAACATGAGCTAGGTCAAACTTTTATTTTAATTGTCAAAAAATATACAATACAGTGTAATAATTCATTGCAGGCATGCAACATGTGATGATCAAATCAGGGCAGACTTCAGTTCCCTCAAACTTTAAATAAATGTCATTAACAGGCAGCAATTCTGTGAGATATCTCAACACTACAAGTATATGTCTGATAAATATCTTTGACAAAGAGTTGAGCATCATTATGTGGATGATAGTATAATTAGGTTTTAAAAACTAGTTTCTCAAGAAGAGAATGCTGTAAATATCATTACTTTAATGAATTTCTATTATATCCAAATTTAAAAGCACTTTTTAAAATGACCTATTTTAATATATAACAAAGTTTTCAGAAGCTTTTTAGTGTTACTTATTAAATCTATTTCACCTAGTTGATTTTGTTATAATTTAAAAGAATTTCATAGGAAAACCTGAAATTTGAACATTTATTTAACTTTACTAACAAATAACAAAAACAAATCTTTTCTTACTATTTCCAATGAAATTCAACTTCCTCAATTCAAAATCAAACCAGTGAGCCAGAGCCAAGTAGTATGGGAAGGATTTGTAAAGCAGAAATTGCAAACGTTTTTGCTTTGCTGGCAGATTAGGAGTGTGGGTGTGTTCCATTTTGCATAATATTTTACCAAAGAAGTATCAAACATTGAAGAATGCTTCCAGCTTTGGATTTTTAATATTGGAGATAACATGCATGTACACGGTGGTTGCATTCCGCCTGGGAATTTCTTTCAAGTCCCTATCCCACCCTGATCCTTCCAGCTGCTCTACTGCTGCTGGTTCTGTAATCTGTCATCATCCCCACTGCCTCTTCTCAGTCCCCAAAATCTGCTTTCCTGTATGCGACCATCCCTCATGTGGTTTGTTCTTTATGGATTGCTTATACCAGAGAAACCATGGGTCTGGTTTCCTCTGCTTAGCATTCTGATGTTGAGATGAATATATAGTCCATATTTTCATGGTTCATTACCTGTTAATGGGTATATAGGCCCTTTCCAGAACAATTCCTATTATGAATTGAACTGCTATAAATGAGAATGTACATTTATCACTACAATATGATGTCTTTTAATTCTTTCAGGGAGGTATCCAGAAGTAGTACAGTTGAGTCCAACAGTATTTCTATTTCTAGTTTTTTGAGAACTCCCATGCAGAATTCTATGGTGGCTGTTCTAGTTTACATTCCCTCCAACAATGTAGAAGGGTTCCTTTCTCTACAGATCTCTCCAGCACTTATCCTTTTTGCGTTCTTAATGATCACCATTTTTTTTTTTTTTGGAGGAAGATAGAATCTCAGTGCTGTTTTGATGGACATTTCTCTAGTGACCAAAAAAGCTGGCCATTGGTAATTCTCCCCTTGAACTGTGTCTACTCATTTTAACTGTCCACTTTTATTTTTGTGTCTTATTTTAGAGATCTAAAATAATATCTGTAATAAAAAAACAACTTTCTCAGGCAGCTTTTGTGGGATTAGAGGAGTGGATGGTTGCTTAGTTTTGTTGTTCTTACATAATCTTACTTTACTTTGTGTCTTCACAGATTTTCAAAATAATGTAAAAGTGAGAGATTCAGAATATGTCAGAGACATTTATACTTCTGAGACACAAACTCTGTACTGTCATTGGAAAGTCATTGTTGATTCTCTACATTTTTCCAAAGTTCTCCTGCAAAACAGATCCAAAAGCTTCTAAGCAACATGGTTGGATTACCAACACAAATTCCACTTTTCCTGTAATATTTTTCTGCTGCTGGTAGGAAATACTGAACATTCATAGCTTTAAAGATGACAGGGTTATCTTGGTTCATGACTTCAGAAATTCGAGTCTGTCACTGGCTGAAGTCAAGGCAGCACCATCGTGGAAGAAGCCCATGCTAGGTAAAGGGAAGCAACTTAGTTGGTGGTGGCCAGGGGACAAGGAAACAGCTAATACACTAATCCATTGTTGATCTCAGTGCTCTCAGATACGGACATTTTGGGAGACTCTTTACATTTAAGTCATAACACTGATTTAATTAAACTTTAAAATGTGGGATTAAAGTTCAATTTGTTTCATAATGTCCAGTAGAGCCTGTTCCATGTGTTGAAAAAACTACCTTTTCCCCTATAATTTACTTTGCCATCTTTGTCAAAAATCAAATAGTTATACATGTGTGGTTCCTATTTAGGCGATTGCTTCTATTTCTTTTTCCTATATTACTTCCCTAGACCAATACCATGTTACTTTCATCACTCTAGTTTTATTAGATGACTCAGTATCTGGAAATCTGCATCACTTAGCTTATCTGTCTTTTTCAAAATTCTTTGCAGTACTATATAATATTTTAATATCTATCAACTTCTACCATAAAACCTGGTGAGATTTGTTTATGATTTTGTAAAATGCATTTGGTATAACATCTCCTTGCACAGCTTAGTCTCCTAGTGATCTTTCTGCTTTCAGCCTCACCAGCGCTGGGATTACAGGTATGCATCACCACACCCAGTCTCAGTGGCCAGCTCCTTGCACTGCACAACTGGGACAGTGCAGCATGTGATGCCAGAAATTGAACCCCTGTCCCTGTGCTTGCCTATGTAGACATTTAGTCCCCTGAGCTATCTTGACAGCCCTTGTTTATGACTATTTTAAATGAATTGCTTTTTTCTTTTGTTTTATTTTGTCCTTTTGAGATAATGTCTCACTATGTAGTTCAGGCTGGTCTTGAGCTCGCTTTTGTAGCCCAGGCTAGTCTGGAATTCACATGGATCTTCCTCCATCAGCTTCCCAAGTGCTGGGATTACAGGAGTGTGCCACCATGCCCAGCTCAAACTGCTTAATTTTAAGAGAATTATTGTCTAAATATTAACTTTTCCTACTCATCATTATGGTACATATCTTTATAGTCATTTAGTCTTTAATTTCTTTCATCAATATTAAATAATTTTGTGTGCACCTTAAACATTTTATATTATTTTTATTACATGATTTTAGATGATATGGATACTTCTTTGATAAATCCCACTATTTTTTTTCCTTAATAGTTTTATTATTTTAACTTTTTGTTACTGCTGTATAGAAAACAACTGAATTCTATATGCTAAATATATATCCTGTGGCCTTGGTGCTCTAACTTATTGGTCTAAGAGATGCTTAGTGTTATGCTTAAGATCTAAAATACCCATCAAAATCCTGATATGTCCAGAAGTGGAGCTTTTGGAAGATGATTGAATTAGGGGGCACTAGACTCATAAAGTGCATTGATTCATTTCTGAGTTCATATCTGAATGTACTGTTAGGAAGTAGCTCCTGGCTGGAGGATGCAGGCCATTATGGGCACAAAGTGGAAGCATATATTCTTGTCCATGGGCCCTTCCTTCCCCACTCTTCCCTGCTCCAGGTCCTCCATGTGATAAGCAGTTTTGCTTTGCTATGCCCTTCCACCACACCATATTTGTCATGGTACCAGGCACCACCATGGACTTAACCCTTTGCACCTGTAGTCACAATAAAACCCTCATTGTTGAAACTGTGGGAGATCAAGGTTTCCTCCCAGAAGCAGAAGTGACTTGGGTTTTACATGTCATGTCATCTGCAGAATGCAAGTGGTTTTTATTTTATTCTTTCAAATCTCTTTGCCTCTTTACCAGAAGTGGTCAGAAGAGGTAACCGTACTTTGTTCTGTTTTTATAAAGAAGCCACTGTCATTTGTTATTGAGTATTATGTTGTTTATAAAAAGGATATGTCAACTTTTATCACATTGTAGAAGTTTCTTCTAGTCTTAGTTTGGTTGCAGTTCTCTTATCATGACTGGGTATTAAATTTTGACAAATGCTTTTTCCGCATATGTGAGGAGAACGTGGTCTTGTTTTGCTCTGTTACATGTATATTAAAATATTATTCAACTTTCCATTCCTGAAGTAGATTATACTTAGAATTTTCTTCTTGATAAGATTTTCAACTAAAAATTAGTTGTAGTGACTTGTATCGAGTTATTTCACTGTTCTCTTTCATATTGAGTCATTTTTGGTGATCTATGTCCTTCAGAGAAATGGCCCATATCCTAAGTTGTTAAATTCATGGGAATATTATTATTCCCATCATCTTTTGTCTCTTTAAAAAGTCTGAAAAATCTACAGTTATGCCCCTCTTTTATTCCTGATATTAGAAACTTACTTCCTTTCCATAAGTACTTTAATCAATATGGATGCAAATTTATCAGTTCTACTGTTATGGTTTATGTCTAGTTGTCCCCCCAAAGCCTCATGGAGTCACTGGGCGGGGACTTCTAGAGTTTGAGACTTGATCCATGATCCCTGGGATTATAGGTTTTAGTACTGATGGGATTATGGGTGGAAGTACTTCTGGGATTATGGGTGTAGCCTAAGGCGGGAGCTAAGGCAGAGAGCCTGAATGTAATATAAAGAGAGATAGAGAGACAGACTGGAGCTCTAGCTGTTGCTGCTGCTCTGCTGCCGTGTTGGTTGGCTGCCTCTGCCACCATTTTGTTGCTGTTCTGCCGCCATGAACTGGATGCTCTCTGCCCTGCTCCACTCAGCCTTGGGCTAGCCGAATATGGACTGAAACCTCTACGAACTGTGAGCTAAATAAACCTTTCCTTCCTTCATTTCGAGTGTCAGGTATTTGTCCCAGCAACGAGCAAAAAGTAACTAAGACAGAACTTGGTACCAGAGAAGTGGGGTCATTGCTGTGACTATACCTGACAATGTGGATTATAAGCTTTTGGAAATGGCTTACGGGAAGAGATACGAAAGGTTCAGAGATGTTGGCTAAAAACAAAGCAGTAGAACGGCTTCGGCTGTTCAGCTTGGGTGATTTTGGTCAGAGCTTAGACCAGAAGACTGACAGAAGGCCTGCCTGTCAAGATCAGGCTGAGGAGGTTTCTGCTGGAAAAAAGGACAGCATTGGTCATTGGACTCCAGATGATTTGTGCTATGGATTGGCTGAAAGTCTTTCGGTATTTTGCTCGTGCCCAGAGACTTTGCCTAAGACTGAGATTAAGCATGGCGGACTGATTAGTCTTTCAAGAGACATTTCAAAGCAGCAAACTATTGGGGCGGTGGTGTGGTTGTTATTGGTTGCTTTTAGCCAGATTTATGTTGAAAATCAAGAGAAAAGAGCCAAGCAGGATGATTTAAAATGTGAGTTTGGCCAGAAAGGAAACACTAGGAGAGCTGTGGACTGCAAAGATGGAGCTGAGAGGATCTCCATTGCTGGGAAGGAAACAGCGAATCGAAAAGATGGCCTGAGGGCATCACAAGAGGGGGCAGCTGTCTGTACTTTGCAGCCCCAGAATTGCAAAGGAAAGAGGCTTTGCCTTGAGAAGAAGGCCACAGAGACCCAAGTACCAGAATGGCGGCAGCGGCCAAACCAGGTTCCAAAATGGC
>PVJA010054774.1:0-11443 GCA_004027025.1 Myocastor coypus
TTCTTTTTGAGACAGGGTCTCACTATGCAGTTCAGGCTGGTCTTGAGCTCACTTTTGTAGCCCAGGCTGGTCTCGAACTCACATCGATCCTCCTGCCTCAGCCTCCCGAGTGCTGGGATTACAGGCGTGCGCCACCACGCCCGGCCACACACAATTATTGGATAGTTACTCACTGTAAATTTTCAATGATAGTATACTTTTCGCTAGAAAATTTCTATTTCAACACCCATTTTTCTAACCAGAGTAAAATTGGTCTAATGAAAACATGAGCAGTAAGAGAAACTATCTCCAACTCAAATATTCTTCCAGTTAATAAGTACACTGAAAAATATAAAATGACAAAAACAGGAGGTGGTGTACTACAAAAAAAAAAAAAAAAAAAAAAAAAAAAAAAAAAAAAAAAAAAAAAAAAAAAAAAAAGGCTAGGCTGCTTGCCATCACAAGCAATCTTTTTAACCTCTTTCAGGAATCATATTGTTCAGGTAAAAAAACTCCAAATAGCAGATCCCCACACTAAAGAGCCAAATAAATGAGGCAGGGGAGAAACAGCATTAAACACTTGTAAACTAGGTAGCAGAAAGTTCTCTTTTAACACTGTAAAATGTATGACAACTAGGGCCCAGCAGGATGGCTCAGTGGTCTAAAGTGCCTGCTCAGAAAAGTTTAGGCAGCTGCAGGGAGCACGGTTCGATCCCTGGCACCACATGCTGCGCCAGCTCTGCCCTCAGGGCAGGCTGAGCCAGCCATAAAAATAAATAAATAAATAAATATTATTTTAAAAAAACGTATGACAACCAATTTCAATTCTTTTGTAGAGGGGTAGGGGAGATAGCTCCATTACACAAGTGTCTGCCTGGCAACTGCAAAGTTGTAAGTTCGAATCCCAGTCCTGCAAAAACAAAGCCAACAACTCTTTTGTAGGATGAGTGACAGGACAGACTGCCTTTGAAGGAATGAACAGGTAAGGGGTGAGGCATCCCTTCCAAAAGATAAAACACCTGGGTGTGGTTCTTGACAAGAACATCATTACGGCTAGTGGTTATTCCAGGTGAGGCAGTGTACTGAAATTCTTAGGCTAGAAAAAACCAGAATGGAAGTCATGAGCCACACTACAGCTAAAGGTGTGGAGGAGAATATAAAATGATATAGTAGGCCTAGAAATATTTCAAAAACTTAAAGAGTCTTACACCAAGGAAAAAATGTCATGGCAATTTATTGTATGCCTACCATGAGCCAGGCACTATACATTTTCTAACTCCAGCAAAAATCCTTTAAGTTCTATCATTACTTTCCCACTACATAATTAAACAAATTGATTACGTGAAACAATTTTCCAAGGTCACCAAGTTTAACGTGAAGCCAAAGCACATATTGTACTATATATCCACCATACCTGACTGCCTCACATGAAAGAGAAACATAGAAATGCCATCTCTTCAATGTAGAATCAGAGCCCAAACCAAGCAAAGCTGAACATGTAATTTACAAAGGAAGCAAATAGTAATTGTTTACAGTAATGATGGCATGTAGAAGAGGAAATAAAGTCGGACAAGAAGGGTACAATCTATCGATGATGTTTAACACATGGTGGGATTGGAAAACACAGGGAGCCTGATAGCACTCCAAGAGATTCAGCTCTGAGGAAAGTTTTTGGAGTGGGAGGAGGAAGGAAATACATGAATTAAATGAGAAGCAGGTAAGAGGTGCTTAGCAGCAAAAATAGATGTCCATGGACCTACAGGCTACTGCACAAAATGAGCAAGGCAGAGAAAAGGGGCGGGTCCCAGTCTTGCTAAGGAAATGGGGGAGGGACCAAAGACAAAAAGTTGGTTGGGAGGTAATGGTGTAAGGAAGCTAGTCACAGAGTCCAATATTCCACTTCAGACCCCACCAATTCATTCGTTGTTTCACTTAAGAGTGGTCTAGCAGTTCGCAGAATTGAATTTTGTACCCTGTGCCCAATCAGGGTCATGCAAACATGAGGACCTCAGGAAATTAAGGATACTATGACTGCACCCAGAAAAAGATGGGAGTAAATTCAAGGAACATGATGGACTCTTATTAAACGCCTGCGTTGAAGAGACTCAGGGAAGAGGAAGATGGGTCAAGCTAGAGGACTTAGGCGAAGCTCTAAATTAAAATAGGGAGGGGGTAGCAGGGAAAACCTATAAATTCACACTTAAATAGGTCTCCACTATCCGCGTAGAATGAGAGACAATGTCAGGACGACAGAATTTTCCAAAGGTCTATACCTTGACCACAGACCTTAGTTGAAAGACCACGCGAGTCGAGCTGAGCCCACCTACACTCATTAAAAACTAAGGTCATCGCAAGGCTAATGCGTATGGAGGCGAAGCATAAAAATGGTAAGGGGAGGTGACTACTCATCGTTGGTTGAGCCTTTCTCCTACCACCCACTCTAACGACCAACCTCACTATCCAACGAACTTGGAACTCGCCTTACATATTTCCCAATGCCCCACAACTCCCCACTGCGGCGGGGATGACAACGAAGACGATGACCAATTGGTGGGGCAATGGCCAGGCCCCACATGCGGCTGAGGCCCGGCAAACGGTGTCTTCTGAACCGCCTGGGATGGGTCTTCTGCTTAGGCAGTTTACCGGGGCCTCGCCACTTCATCATCCGTCACTCCCTTAATGCCGTGTACCTGGGGCGTCACAAATGGGGATAACCAACACCTCGGCCTCGGGTGCTTGCTGGACAGATATCAGCCTCAGCCGCCATCTTAACAGCAGGCGGACCGACCCTAGTCACGGCCCCCCCACCGCCCCCTACTCGCCGGCAACCAGAGCCACAGCCAAAGGATCCCCACGAGGACTTATGCTAGATCCCACGAGAACTCACCAAAAACCACGCGAGCCAAAAAAATGCTACCACCGCCTTCGCGGCTGCTGCAGTCTATGGCCGAACCGCTGCCGCCTTCACAAAATCACGCGAGAACCTTTACCGGACGGAGAAAGCCGGAGCCCAGCCCTCCTCAGAATGCTCCTTCCACCACATTCAAAATCGCTTCAGCTCGGCTTGCACCCTACGCGAAGCAAAAAGCAAATGACGCACAACCTCACAAACCACTAAGGGGCGGAGTTAATCTTCAGCATGCGTTGTGAGAACATCGCGATACTACTTTTCGCTACGGCGAGACCTTCGAAATCCACCGCAAGATGCAGCCCGCGCCTCGCCTTTAGGAAACAAGAGATCTCGCGAGACCTGGCGCACGCTCCTAAACAGGAGAGAGGCGGGGCCTCAAGAAAATGACTGGGAGTTTTTCGCGGAAAGGGAGGAAGCTCTAGTCCTGCAGGCATCTCGCCTACCACGAGGTTTCCGACCCACTGCGGAGCTGGCTGCCAAACCTCGCGATGACACAGCTCAGCGCCAAATCTCGGCCATGTCCTGAAAACTGCCTCCGCCCCCGATCTAGGTGTCTACAGCTTGCCAAGTGCTTGAGAAAAATTTAAAAGTCAACCTGTTTATTCTCACGCTTCCGGGCAGGGCAGTACCAATTAGTCAAACTCCATTCTGGAAGGGGAGCAAAGGGTTCCCCATTGTTACCTACCTCCAGGAAAAACATATCATCCTGGACTAACACAGAAAACATGTTCAATCTCACAATAAGGATGCAAATGCAAATGAAAACAATGACATAACATTTTTTGCACATTAGATCAGAAGAAAAATTCAAAAGACCTACAATATCCAGGCTCTTTCCCTCGCCGCACTGCAGGCTAGCCTGAATCCATCTTAATCTAACTAAAGGTTCGAATCATTACTTCTAGCTCCAAAGCCACCAATTTTTAACTACTGAAGCTTTACATGGACATAACCAAAAAGACCCAATAAAGTGGTTTTCTCCAAACAAAGGAGACTGCCCTCAAAAGCAAATTCAAGCTGGGGGCGGGGATGATGAGTGCTTAAAGGTTTTAATATGGCAGTTTTTCCACGTCTAGCCAACAATGTTTCTCCAAACCTTAAGATCCAATCTGGCTCAATCTGTGGGCTTTTCCATTCTAAGGCTTTGCTCTGTCCATTCTAACGCAAATTTCATAGTAGTTCATTTTAATAGAGAGTAGTATAAATACCCCCATCTTATGTTTTCAAATATTTTTTCAGTTATTCTTAGCCATTGCCCTGCAGATGAACTTTAGAATCAATGTTAATTCTAAAAACTTGCTATATTTATTGAAAATGCATAAATCAATGTAGGAAAATAATGATCACAAAATTGAGCCTTCTTATCCAAAAGCATGGTACCTTGTCTCCATTTATGCCAACGCTTTTATTATATTCCTCAATAAAGTTCTATAGTTTACTTCCAGGTATTTGTATTCATTTTTCTTGCTATCCCAAGTGGGGGTTTTTGTTATTAAATTTAATACTAAATGCTACTTGCATGTAGATAGGAACACATCGATATTCACTTTTGTAGTCAAGTAAAAATGTTCAATGCACTTAGAATTAATCACGCAAATGAAAACGACATTCGAGTTTTTCCTTTAAATTTGATAAAATTATACAATTTTATATACAACTATGGTACAACTATGGAAAAGCAGGCACCTTGCACAACATCAGAGTATAAATTAGTATATCGTTATGGGAAAGGAATTTTTAAAAAATTATGAAAATTCAAAACGCATACACTTTGACTAAACACTCTTGAACATCACTACAAAATATTTCCTAGAGAAATAGTCTTACATGTTCAGGAAACATATACAAGCCCATTCATCACAGCATTGCTTGCAATAACCCCCTCCCACCAAAAGAGAAGCAAGCAATCAGGAAATGGTTAAACTGTAGTACAATAATACAATGCAGCTGTTTAAACACCGGGATAAATTTGGATTCCCTAATGTAGGAAGGTCTACAAAATATGCTTACAATTTTACAAAACAATTAGCTGAAATAAATGTGTATAGTACCTTTTTAAAGAGCAAAACATATAGGTACGCTATATAGATACGGTGCATATGTGATATATATTTGTATCACATATATGTATATAGTCTAGTAGTTACCCGCGAAGCCTGCTCACCCGCTCCTCACCTTCCCTCTCCTCTCAGGCCACCTTTCTCGAATCTAGAGAGAAATATCGAAGGCATGGCCTCTACTATGTCTCTATGGCTACTTGGTTATTGCTAATGCCGATACCTCGCATCTCCACAGTCGTCGGTCCCTCGATGCGTTGCGGGCCGCTGTGCCACTGTCCCGGAAGATGCAGCTAGCTCGGCGGGCTGAGGCCTTGGGGGAGGGGAGAGGAGGCGGGGTTCAGGAGGGCGGGGGCGGGCCGCCTAGTCCCTCAACCAGCCTTTCCCTTAGGCTTCTTAAGGCCGCCACCTCCGAGCCTCCGCTAACAGTCCCGTGGGAACCGTCCGCTCCCCAGCCCTCCACACACCAAGAGCTGAAGACGCCCCTTTGAATTGAGCCCGCCCACTATCCTGGGCTTTAACGCTCACCTTGGCCGCAATGGCTCCGTGGAGCTCGCAAAAGCTTGCGGGGGTCTGTGGCCCTGTTTTAGCCCTGCACTCCTGCTCACTCTCAGTGGAAAGCCTCCCCCTGCAACTCTGCTCACGCTTGATCTGAGACTCCACCCACCGCACCAAAGGCCCCGCCTCTGACCCTTGAGAGGGAACTCGGTCTGTAGTGTAGCAGGTCCTCTGCGAGGCGCCACGCCAGAAAAGATAGTGGGGTCACTCCACAGTGGAACCTGGTGAAAGGGACATAATTTAATTAAGAACTAAAAACACTTCCAGCTGCCTTAAAAAGTGTGGGGACCGGAGCAATAGGGCAAGTCAAGACACTGGAAGGCACAACACTGATCCTAGTTGCAAGCCCTTTAAAACACTTGAAGTACGTAGGAAACTGTCGAACATTCTTTTTCTCATTATTTGGTGTGGCTGTGCGATTTGCAAGGAATCTGTATTTGTAAATGCACAGGAATAAAAAGGATCTGATAGGAGTTACCATTAATCATGCTTTATCTGGAGGTTCAGAATTAGATTGGACTGTGAAAGCACTGGACAGTTTTGATTTCAACTCTATAATAAGATATAGATTTTGGACAAAAAATACGTCTTATTTTAATTTTTAAAGCATAACAAAGAACTTGAGACATAGAGGAAATAAAGCTGTAAATATATCCTTCGGTTTTAATTGCAAACTTACAGAACTGTGGCTCTTTGTCTTGAATTGGAAATCTGCTGTAAACAATTATCTTAATATTTTGCCACCTTGATGGGTGAAAAATGTGTCACTTTAATTTTCCTGATCTGTGAGGTTAAGAAGTGTTTTATGATTTCGGCCATTCATTTGTCTTATGTTGCAACATTCATTTGTATAAGTTTTACCTATTTTCCAATTAGATTGTTTTACTAAATTATGTAATCTACATATAAATCTTTGTGCCATATGTGTCAATTTTTTTAGCCGGGCGTGGTGGCGCACGCCTGTAATCCCAGCACTCGGGAGGCTGAGGCAGGAGGATTGGTGTGAGTTCGAGACCAGCCTGGGCTACAAAAGTGAGTTCAAGGCCAGCCCCAAATGCATAGCAAGACCCTGTCTCAAAAAGACAAAAAAAAATTTTTTTTAGCAGACTTTCCCTTATTTTTGAATCTTATTTATGGGATATTTGGAGTGTAAATGTTTAAAGTATATGTTGGTATGTGCCCATTTATCAATAGTTTCTTTTTTCTCACTTCTTAATTTTTTTTCAGAGATACTGAAGATTCAACCCAGATACTACAAACTGAGTTACACCCCTATTTCTTTTTAAGTTTTATTTTGAGACAGATCTTGCCAAATTGCTAAATTGTAAGATACTGCTGTTAAGCAGCTATTTTTGTTTGTTTTTTTTTTTTTGTTTTTTTTTGTTTTTTTTTTTTGAGACAGGGTCTCGCTATGCAATTGAGGCTGGCCTTGAGCTCACTTTTGTAGCCCAGGCTGGCCTCGAACTCACACCAATCCTCCTGCCTCAGCCTCCCGAGTGCTGGGATTACAGGCGTGAGCCACCACACCCAGCTTAGCTATTTTTGTTTTGAAAATCTGTAATATATGTATTGTAACATGTTACCCTGTTTCTGTCCTTGCTCTTGTATTTCTTGCTCTTCTTACTCTGCAAAATAAAAGAAAATTATAAATAAAAAAATAGCCGGGCATGGTGGCGCACGCCTGTAATCCCAGCACTCGGGAGGCTGAGGCAGGAGGATCGCTGTGAGTTCGAGACCAGCCTGGGCTACAAAAGTGAGCTCAAGGCCAGCCTGAACTGCACAGTGAGACCCTGTCTCAAAAAGACAAAAAAAAAAAAGCCCGGCGTGGTGGCTCACGCCTGTAATCCCAGCACTTGGGAGGCTGAGGCAGGAGGATCAGTGCGAGTTCGAGACCAGCCTGGGCTACAAAAGTGAGCGCAGGACCAGCCTCAACTGCATAGCGAGACCCTGTCTCAAAAAGACAAAAAATAAATAAATAAATAAATAAATAAACTGTTAAATTGCCCAGGCTGGGCTTGGACTTGCCATCCTCTATATTGGCCTCCTAGATCTCTGAGACTACAAGCATGTGTCAATTATTTCTTTCATTGCTTTTTTAGAAATTTTGGAAAGATTGCTGTGTTATATCAAATTTGACCACATAATAGGACAGAAAGTCAACACTCAAAAAATCATTACTAGGCTGAGGCAGGAGAATTGGTGCGAGTTCGAGACCAGCCTGAGCTACAAAAGTGAGCTCAAGCCCAGCCTGAACTGCACAGCGAGACCCTGTCTCAAAAAGACAAAAAAAAATCATTACTGTTCACAAATAACAGTCATTGAGAGACCAACTCTGGAAACAACAACATTCATAAAAGCATGAAGAGAAGGGCAATACTTAGGAAGCAATCTGACAAAAGAAGTATAAGATCTTTACATTGAGAGGGACCAGCAAGATGGTTCAGTGGGGTGGACACACACTTGGGGCCCCCTCCTGTCCCTCTCTCAGACGGGAGCTTTCTTTCCTTTAATAAATATGTTCTGCTCAAAAAAAAATAAAGAAGATGGTTCAGTGCTTAGGAAAGCTTAGGCAACCGCAGGGACTGCATTTGATTCCCCAGCACCACATGCTGTGACAGCCCCACCCCAGGATAGGCTGAGCCAGCAATAATAATAATAATAATAATAATAATAATAATAATAATAATAATATCTTTACATTGAGAACTTCACAGTAGCCAAGACATGGGATCAACCTAAGTATACATCAAAAGATGAATCTGCAAAGAAAACGTGATATATATTCATAACACAATACAAAAAAATAAAATCCTATCATTTTGCCAACTTGGATAGACCTGGAGGACATTATGTTTAAGCAAATAAGTCAGACAAAGGAAGACAAATACTGTAAGATCTCACTCATATGTGGAATGTAAAATTTTTTAAATACTCTTAAAAGTAATGAGTAGAGTAGCAGTTACAAGAGGTTGGAAAGGAGAAGCTGAGAAAGTTCTGGAGAAAAGTTGATCAAAATTTAGGAAGAAAAGGTTTATTTAGCTTAGTTTGTGGAGGTTTCAGTCCATACTCAGCTGGCTCCAAGGAAGTGTGGCACATGGAAGAGGGCAGCAGTTTATGGTGGCAACAAACAGTAAAACAGCAAGAGAGAAAAAAAAAAAAAAGAGGAGCAGTGGATGAGAGCAAGCCTCTCTCCCTTGTGCTGCAGTGAGGTTATTTGCCACAGGGGAGGTATAGCACTCATACTCATAATCCCAGCATTGGATCATGAATTAATCACAAACACTAGAAGCCCACCCCATGACTACATGATGCTTTGTGGTGACATCTAGACTCAAAATGTAACACTGTCCTTATATTTTTTTTGTGTGTGTGTGTCTTTTTGAGACAGGGTCTCACTGTGCAGTTCAAGCTGGCCTTGAGCTCACTTTTGTAGCCCAGGCTGGTCTCGAACTTGCACCAATCCTCCTGCCTCAGCCTCCCGAATGCTGGGATTACAGGCATGTGCCACCATGCCCGGCTTGTCCTTATATTCTTATCTCTGCTACATATGGGTCTTCCCATCATCCATACCCAAACTATACCAAACCATTTGGGGCACTTATTTACTAATCACACAGGATTAATTGAGAATTTCACACTCTGAGCTAGCTACATCTGCAAAGCCCCACATATGGCCACAGAAGGGTTAGTGGTGACATCTAGTTGAAAGCTATTACATATGTCCTGGTACAGGTTTTTTTTTTTTTTTTTCTGATCATGAGTATCTGATGTTTTTTTAAAAATGTATTTAGTTCAGGATATAAAGCATCTCATTACCAGATTAGACTCATAGTGATCCTCCTGTTTCCAGCCTCCCAAGTGCTGGGATTACAGGCATGTGCCACATCCAGTGTCAATTGGTGTCCCAGTGTGCCACGGTGGCGGGGGGGGGGGGAGCTCACACAGCACACTGGGGAAAGAACTCTGGTTCCTGCACTTTCCTAAGGAGGTACTTTAGTCCATTGAGCTATCTGGCCAGCCCTTGATCATGAATACTTAAAGTTTTATATGGCTCACTTACCTGTATCAAGTTCTCTTTCTATGTCCGTAAAGTTTTCTTCTATTACTTCTGTGAACATATTCTTTTTTTTTTTTTGTCTTTCTGAGACAGGGTCTCATTATGTAGTTCAGGCTGGCCTTGAGCTCACTTTTGTAGCCCAGGCTGGTCTCAGACTCACACTGATCCGCCTGCCTCAGCCTCCCAAGTGCTGGGATTACAGGCATGAGCCACCACGCCCGGCCAATATTCTTTTTTCTAAACCTCATCTATTTTTTTGTGTTGTGGCTGGCTCAGCCTGCCCTGGGGGTGAGGCTAGCGCAGCATGTGGTGCCAGGGATTGCGCCTTCTTTCCTGAGGTTGCCTCAACTTTCCTAGTCAGGCGCTTTAGACTGCTGAGCCATCACTCTCTGGCCCTGTGAACTTATTCTTTATGTCTTGCATGTTTCCTTCCCATTTTTCATTAATTCTTATTAATTTATATATACATTGTTTTTAGATTAATTTTTTGTAGTTCCTTGGTATTTTTAAGAAGTCTTTCATTTGAGGTTCTGTCTTCATACTGGTTGACTCTGCTGTGTAAATTTTCAGTAAAAGTTTTAGTGTCCTGGTTTTCTATTTGACTCTCTTTTTATGGCATCCAGTTCTTTTTTATGTATTTAATACAGGGTCTACAGGGTCTCACTACACACATTAGATTTGTGGTCCTGTTTTTCAGCATCCCAAGTGCTGGGATTGCAGGGTGTCCGTCATCATACCTAGTCTCATTTGCTGTCTCAGTGTACCCTGGGGACTGGACCAGCATGGCAGGTCATGGAGCACCCAGTTCTTTTCTATGTTGGGTATGCATGGTTTCCATATCTTTCCTAAAATCATTTTTTATCTGTATCTAATCTGTATTCACTAGTCATTCCCTTCATTATAGTCATAACAGTTTCTTTAATTATATTTTTTACTTATATCAAGATTTATGTATCTATTTTGTTACTTCTGCTGGTACAGCTTCATAAAATTCAGCTTGGGTTTTTTTTATTTTTTCCACTTCAAAGCCCCCTCAATTTGTCTTAGGTATAATGAGTTGCATCTTGCATCTGTGTTTTCTCATTTTCTATTTTTTTTGTTTACTTTCTGCATTGAGGCTTGGAAATTAGTTATGGTGTGTAGCTTTTTTTTTGTTTTGTTTTTTTTGTTTTTTTTTTGTCTTTTTGAGACAGGGTCTCGCTGTACAGTTCAGGCTGGCTTTCAGCTCAGTTTTGTAGCCCAGGCTGGTTTCGAACTCTCACCGATCCTCCTGCCTCAGCCTCCCGAGGGCTAGGATTACAGGCGTGCGCCACCACGCCCAGCTTAGGTGTGTAGCTTTATCACTAGTACTGAGGCATCTTTAGGAGGTCAGAGATATCTTTTAGGTCTAGCTTGCTTTTGACTATTGAATCTGTACCAATTTATTAGGGATAAAAGGTTGCTGCCTGTTTGGCCTAACACCAGTTCTTTGGTACTCGGCCATAGTATTGTTTATGAGCCTGCAGATAATCCAGCTCCTGGCATACAAGGAAGATGAATTGATCACAACTATGTCATCTTGGCTAAAGTAGTACACTCAGTAATAACAGAAGCATCCATTACAGACTAGAAAATGATGGAATCTGGTAAATATTAATTTGCCAACTGTAGCTATAGGTATAAGATTTATTCTTATACAATACGATCTAAAACCAATCAGACAATAACATACAATAAATAATCACTCGATATAGTGATTTTAACCTAAGGGGAGAAAATTTAAAATCATAAGGAAAAAAATACATAAATCAGAAGAAAAAGTAGATAATAAAGGAAGAGATGGCTCACGCCTGTAATCCCAGCACTTGGGAGGCTGAGGCAGGAGGATTGGTGTGAGTTCGA
>PVJA010054775.1:0-11437 GCA_004027025.1 Myocastor coypus
TCTCTCTCTCTCTCTCTCTCTCTCTCTCTTTCTCTCTCCTCCCTCTCCCTCTCCCTCTCACCTTCCTGGCTGTCCCATGCATTGAGCAACTTTCCTCATGCCATTCCTGCCTTCTTGCCAACCAACTATGAATGTTCTAAAAACCATGAGCCAAACATAAACCTCCTTTAAGATACAGTTGTTGACTATTTTAACCCAGCAGAAGGAAAGTGATTAATACAGTTGCCAAAGTAAATTTATGTAGCAAAGGTGGATAAGCACATACTATTTATTTATTGGGTTTTCAAGGCAATAAATTTCTTCCTTATCATTTTCAAGGCACCAATTAGTTTTTTTCAACATTGATATAAATACATGCATTTAAACATATTTATAAGCCTTCAATCCAATGTGATTATTTTTTTTCTTGTTTCAGAACTTTTGTTTGTTTATTCATTTATTTTTATGGCTGGCTCAGCCTGCCCTGAGGGCAGGGCTGGCGCAGCATGTGGTGCCGGGGATCCAACGGTGGTCCCTGCAGCCGCCTAAGCTTTCCTAAGCAGGAGCTTTAGACCGCTGAGCCATCTGCCAGGCCCTGATTTTTTTTTAATTTTTTTTTGTTTGTTTGTTTCAGAACTTTTATTTGTTTATTTATTCATTTTTATGGCCGGCTCAGCCTGCCCTGAGGGCAGGGCTGGCGCAGCATGTGGTGCCGGGGATCAAACCGCGGTCCCTGAAGCCGCCCAAGCCTTCCTAGGCAGGCGCTCTAGACCACTGAGCAATCCTGCCCAGCCCATGACTATTATTCTTATACATACACTTCATTTCTCTCTTCCTAGGTCAATGAGGATCTCTTCACATTGGTCCTTGAATACTGTTGATATGATCCCAGTAGTTTTTGTTAGCTTTTTCATTATTTGGGTGATAAGATGCTCCAGGCTAATCTTACACACTTTCTGCCCCAGACCTAGAACCAATATTCATCTAAGGAATCTTAATTTCTATTAGTAGGAAATAGGATTTCAAGATGAGAGATTGAGTACTAGAAGTGCTCATTGATCTTCCATCGCTATTGTTCCCATAGCATTTTAGTTGACAAAATACTTCATCTGCTCCTACTAATACATCTGTATTGATTTTAGACTCATGGGTTTTATTTAACCACTTCTACATTACATGTCTGTCTTTTCTTTCCACATTAATAGTCTCATGTTGTTTCTTAAGGATGCAGTGGACACTAGAACAAGAACATTCTACAGTTACTCAGGTCTATTTGCACATTGCATGCATGACCATTTCAGAATAGCAGGGATGTCACCACCACCATATCTGATTATGGAAAGTCATTAAATATATTTGCTTTTACTATCTTCTTTTCTCCTTATTTCTTATGACTGTTACATTAGCTTCATAAAGTATAACGTACATAAGATTACTTCCACCCATTTAAAGTATCCGGCTTAATATGTTTTAGCAAATATATATAGCACACATACCACATGTATATGTAGACACTACAGAATGATTAGGGGTCACAAATATGCATACAAAATACATATGACCACAATTATTATTGAATATTCCTAGAAAAACAATCAAACACTGCTCTCCTCCCTTCTTTTCCCTCAGTAGTCTCTTTCCCCTCACTTTTGGTCCCTAAGGCCATGGTCTGCTTTAAGTCACTGTGGCTTTCCTCTCATAGAATTTCATATAAATATTATCATCGCTGTAACCTTCTGAGCCTGCCTTCTTTCACTCAGTAGAGTGTTCTCGATATTCACCCATGCTATTGTGTATATCCATAGTTTACTCATTTTTATTGCTAAATAATATTTTTGTAGCACTATATCACAATTTATTTTTATTCAGCCATTGACTGGCATCTACGTTATATTTGAGTTGAGCTATTATGAATAAAGCTGATAGCATAATTTGCATAAAAATATTTCCATGACATGTTTTAATTTCTTTGGAATAAATACTTAGGAAAAATACACTGGGTCACTTGTTAAGCTTATGCTTTATCTTATAAGAAAATGACACTTTACTTCATAAAGTGCTTGTATTTTATATTCTGAGCAGTGTTGTACAGGAATTCCCATTTGTCCTCATTCTTACCAAATACCCTCTTGTTAATGTTAGCCACTCTCTTGTTTCACTTCTATAATGATTGCTATTATTTTATGCTTATTATGTATATGAAATAAATCTTTAGTGATGCCTTGAAGATTTTGTCCTTTTAAAATTCTTATTGAGTTGTAAGTATTCTTTATATAGCATAGACACTAGTCTTTTATCAAACATATATTTTTAAATACCATCTTTCAGCATATTGTTTGTATTTCTACTTTTAAAAAGTGTCTCTTGAGGCACAATTGGTTTAAATTTACTTGTAACTTCTTCTACATTTTGTATTTATTGTCTCCTATGCAAGAAATTTTTTCCTAACCTGAGGTAATAGTGATTCTAACTCAGTCTTCCGGGGGATATTGATGAGTGGTAGAACATTTATCCAGCATATGCAAGGTCTTATGCTTAGTCACTTACAACACACACACACACACACACACACACACATGCATACATGCATATGCATACATACACAGACATGGAATGGTCCTGGCCTCTGAACTTCTCTGACTTCCTGTCCTAGATCTCTGCACATTCTATAGAGCATTGTGATTCCACCAACTGCGAGTCCTCACAGAGCTGAACAGAATCTGACACCAAGCTTTGGGACCTCTGAAGTGATGAGTTAAATAAACCTCTATTCTTCACAGCTTACTCAGTGCTATTTTTTCATTTGTTTGTTTGTTTTTAAGCTTGCTTTAATAGCAATAAGTGGACTGAGATATGCTCTCTTCAAATTATTTCTTATAACTATAAAACCTATGTGGTTGGAAAGAAACATTTCCTCTAAGAGAACACTTCACTGTTACAAAACTAAGAGTGGCTGTGCTATACTAAGGCAAAACTGTGGTATCCATTGTGCACCAAGTAGAGGAACTAGGAAAGGTCATTGTCTGGGTTACTCTTCTCTCATCGCTGGGACAAATACCCGACACCCAAAATGAAAGAAGGAAAGGTTCATTTAGCTCAGAGTGGAGGTTTCAGTCCACACTTGGCTGTCTCCAAGGCAGAGTGGCACATGACAGAGGGCAAACTTTCATGGCAGCTGCAAAGAGCAGAGAGCAAAGGGAGTGGCAGCAGCTGAGGCAGCTTCCTTCCTTACACTGTAATGCAAATTACCTGCCCCACATCTACAATAATCAATCACAAGCTCCAGAAGCCACCCCCATAGCTACATGAGGCTTTGGCGGGACAGCTAGACACAAACCATAACAGTTATGAACATCTCTCTTTCCGTGATCCAGGGTTCCTCCTCTGTGGTTTCAGGGCTTGAACCCCTCAGTCCCTAAAAGGACAAAGTCAATTCTGTCATCAGAAACTACTTCGCTAGAATTGCTGGAGCAAGTTCCACAAGTGGGGTGCTCTCCACAACAGAAATGTATTCTCATTGCTGGGGCTAACAATCTGAGATCTGGGTGTTGGGAGAGTTTAATTCTCCTGAGACCTCTCTTTGGTTTATAAATGGCCACCTTTTCTCTGTATCTATATCCCTCCGTGTCTGTCACCTAAGCTTTACACATATGGACATTAGCTACATTGGATTAGGGCCTACTCCTTTATCCACTTTCATGAGCTCACGTGAGTGCCTCCTGTAAAGACCTGGCTCCAATTCCAGTCACATTTAGAAGTTCTGGATGGAAGTCAGCACTTCAGAACATGAATCCAGGGAGACAGGATTCATCCTCTTAAACACTCACTATATATTGTGGCCACGTTTTCCTCTTGCAGAGACAACAGCAGTTTGGTAGAAAGTAGGTTTTTACTCAGTCACCCAACCGCCTCCAAGAATCCTTATTTAAATGGACTTCAAATCTCCAGCCCCCACTTTTCCAGCCACACAAGCAGTCAGGGCCAACACCTCCATCTTTGCCACTGTCCTTGCTGCTGCCTGCTTCGTTCTGCTGTTCTACCCCAAGAATTCCTCCAGCCTGCTACCCTCTAGCAGCCCTGCTTCTCAGAGGGTCTGGGTTATAACTTTTTTTCCTATCATCTTGCATATAAGCTTTATTTATACTGCAGATGGCAGGTGCTAACTCTCCTGGCCTCAGAAGAAGGTTGGTGCTGTCTTGCCTGTTACTCTTCCCCCTCCTCTTCTTTCTCTCTGTGGCAAAGAAGGAAGGGAGGCAGAGTAGGCACAAATATCCTCAGTGAACAATGTATTGCTCTTATAGTGACTTTTAAATGTGGCTTTCAAATGATGGAGCAGTTTCCCTGCCACCACAGACTGAGTGTTATCAACTTTTATTTGCATATAAGAAAACCTGGAGCAATTGTGAAAGAAAACAGGCAAATGAGAACAGGTTTGTTTACAACAACTGTAGCCATAGCTGACATTCACCTTCCACAAAAGGCCACAATACAGTTTAGGTCCTGGTTGTAGGTAGTAATTTATGCATGGCTTCTTTCATTGTCGTCAGGTGGGAGGTTATACATTCAGAGAACCTTTTTTAAAAAGAGAATTCAAAAAAATATATTGCTTTTTGCCAGCATTATAAAACCTGTGAGTTGCACATAAATTGCTATCCTGCCTCCCTTCCCCCCACCCCATATGTACAACATAGTCCCTCAGGATCTTAGAGCAGGTTGTGCAAGCTGAAGACCCCGAAGCTTGTGTTCCATTAACTTCATAGTAAATATGCTTCTAATTATAATGCAATCCTTAGGTGTTTACTTGTTTATCATTTGTCTCCCATGCCAGGGATGAAACCACAGTATTATTTTCATCATGCATGGCCTATATTCCTATCCCAGTGATTATCTATAGTAGGCAATCAATAAATATTTGTTAAATGAAATTAATTGCTGGAAGTCAGGAAGAAAGAATGAATGAATGATTATGGTGGCTGGTGTCCCATAAGTACCCAGATACAGCTATGAAATAACAAAGAGATAACTGAGCTGTTTAAGAGGGTTAACAAGCATCCCTGGACAGGACATTCCAAGGCAGCATAGGTCATCCTGTGTACGAGCTGGCTCCTCCCCACTCCTTCCCGGGATCCCACAACAGCTGAGTCTGGCCCTTTACCAAAGGTGCTACGGATGTTCCCCAGACCTCTGGAAGTGCTCAGCCTGAGGCCCCCAGACACAGGGGAATTAGCCAGGTCCAGAGCTGGGTGACCTTTAGAAAAAACTTCAAACCTCCTTCTTCCAGATTTGCCAGTGGAAGACATGATAATGAGTGACCTTTTCCTAAGGACACTCAGAGCTGTCACTGGGGCAAGGCCCACAGGGCTGTGGAGAGAACTTTCTCTCTGAGCTTAAAACAGCTCCTACGTCCTACCCCAGAATGCTAGGAGGCAGGAGTCATCTGCCATGACAGTAATTTGACAGCGACCATCTCTGGATAAATTCACAATGAGAGCACAGCCTCCCCTCTTAGAAGAGGATCATCAGCACCATCTAGAGAGCAGGGCAATGTATTTGGATGCACCCCACAGCAACTGGTATTTTGAGGAGTTCCAAATGCATCCCTGAAATGCTAATACTGCATTTCTATTTCTTGTCTCTCTGCTTTGGACAACTTTGTTTTGATGCTTTCAGGATGTGAGCATGAGAACTGGGGTTAGGACCTTAATCATGGCATGATATTAGACATATTTAGAAAAGCCAGAGTTATAAGAGCAAGAAATGTAATAACAGGGATTTAGAGATTAAAACAGTTTAGGAGGGAGAATGCCAACAAAAGTAATAGAAATGAAGCCTGACAAGGATCTTGATGAAATACTGCAGTGCAAAAGCATAATATATGAGAAGGCTCCTCTACTGTTCTGACAGGGCTCTCTTGGACAACCCAGATGGTGCAATATGGCCCTCAATGGCTGAATCCTGGGTGTAGTAAGCCTTACCTCTGTCTCTTACGGTGTATTCTTTTAGATAACTTTGTTGTCTTATCTAAGCTATCTTAGTCTGTTTCCTGTTGCTACGACAGAACATACCTGATAAACATTCTGTGACCAATAAAGAAAAAAAGGTCTATTTGCATTCATAGCTCAGGCAACTGGTGATTGCAAGATTGGGCCATGCCATTCAGGAGAGGTAGGTGTCACTCCAACTCCTGGTGGAAAGTGGGAGAGAAAGTGGTCGAGAGTAGGAAAGAACAGGGCTGCAGCACAGGATATTTCACTCATTTTCACCGGAAAAGCATTGACCCATCAACCTGTCCCTGTGACCATGACCTCCAGACCTCCCCCTAAGCCCCACCTGCCAACACTGCTGCGTGGAGGACCAAACCTTAACCTTTGTGAAGATAAATCATAGCATGAGCCTTATTGTCTCCACTTATGAAGAAAGGACAGTGAGACTACTTGTCTCAAAGATATCAGCGAGATAAAATGCAAACGTTGCTTAACTTTTCCTGGTCCTTAGTACTCAGCAATGATAACAACTGACAACTGCCTGGCAAATGCAGCACAGTTAGCTGGTCAGGTCCATATGCTAGAGAGAATGGGAGAACCACAGAAATGGCCTCTGAGTGGTCCTGCTTGTTGTATACTACAAGCAGGATACAGAACCCTTGAATGAAAAGCGTTTGTTATTCCTTTTTGATCTAGAGTAAAAAGCATTAGGTAACTGGTATATTCAGAAAGAAACAAAGAAACTGGTTGTGGACTAGCAATAAAAAGGGAACTGGAACAATGAAGGAAGAGTGAAGGAGAGGAGAGGGAGGGGAGGGAGGAAAGGACGGGACGAGCTTGGAAAACGTGCTCTTACATAGTAGGAGGAGCCAAGGATCATCTACCAGTGAAGGGCATGATGGGGCGGGAAAGGCTCCACAGAGAAGTTGCATCTCCAGAAAGACCTGGACAGAAGGTTCACATCATGCATTCTGGGGACACTGGTCAGTCTGCCTGATAAGCTGGTCAGTGATAAGCTGGTCAGTGCTTGGCCGTGTCCTACTGAGGGACAGAAAAATAATGCTTATGAATCCACTGCTCCAGAACCTAGAAAACCTAGATATTTTTTAGCAAAAGTACGTCCCGTTTATTATTTGAAATATACTCATGCTAAGCTAGTATTCATTGTCTATTTGAAATTAAGCTTAACTGACTATCCTGCATTTGGCCTTTCAGTCTTAATTTCAGGAGCTCTACTAACAGCTTTATCAGTGTGACACAAAATAAAATCGAGGCTTTGAAATGGAAAGAATTCTCCCTTCCTAGAGGCAAGAGGAAGTGATGTCTACGAAGCTCCTCCTCCATGCTCCATGCTTCTCATACCCATCCCATCCGGTTCTCCTGAGCCCTTCTTACAGCTGAGGAAACTAACGTTCTGAAGGGCTCAGAGTGTATTTCACGGGAAAAGACTAACAGCTTCAAGACAGCTCACAAAATAAATGTGCCAGAGTCCAAACTCATGATGACCCTTAGGTTTGCCTTCCTGCTACATCAAACCCCAAGGCAGGCTCACCCCTGACTGCCTGTGCCTTTGGTAAGAGCTGCTCAGGCCACAGAGCAAGAGCTCATGTATAGTACAGGTACCTTCTTGTCTCTCCCGTAGAAATCAAGGGACTCACTGTCACCCTCAGGGTCCTCTATTGGTCAAGCCCTTCCACTTCTTGGTCAGGCTCTGGCTCACTGAGAGCTCTAAGCAGTGATCTGCCTTTTTCATCCACTTCCACCTCTCTACCTAGAAGGCACGGTGGCCTTTTCTGAGGCCTAAGCAGACCTGTTGAGGGATAGCCTTCTCCATAGTTTCTTTTTGATAAGTGCCATCTTCTCCTCTATTCCACATTAATTTTCTTTGGGACATCCACTGGGGAGACTTCTCTAGATCTTCTGTCCTTTCTGGAGTTTTACAAACTATACTTCCTCTACCTTCAGCCAGATGTTAATGGAGATTTTCTGTTGCCCAAGCAGATGAGATACAGGTGACCCACTTCTTGAGAGATAACGACCATGATGTTAGTAAAGTGCTAGATCCTTCCTGCACTGAATCTCAGCTTTGAATGACTCACCTGTGAAAGCATTATCTCACCTTGTTTTAATACCTAATTTTCTTTCCTGTTAGAAAAGGAGTATGGTTTTGCAAACTATAGTTAGTAGTTGTTTTGGAATTATTAATTAAAATGAGGCAGCCAGAAACAAGATGGGAAATATTCTCAGACACAGGGCCTTGCGGGATGGCATTTGGGCAAAATGGCCAGTGATGTGTTAGGGCATTTGGTCCAGGACTGAAGGCATCAGGTGTGTACAACTGTATGAGGCCAGAAAGTTTCCTGGCAGGTTTTAGGCAGGTAGATTCTTCTGAGTATCTGTTCTTAGGATAAATGCCACAGGCAGAGAAGCTGCTTTTCAGATAATCATCAATGGGAGCATCTATGCCTGGTGTCCATGCTTTTCATTCGCCCCTGCTCCCTGTTGGTGAGGTTTTCACCTAACCCAGAAGTTTTCTCCCTCTTTGGCATCATGTTCATTATTCAGGAGTTGTTAAGCACAGTTCTAAAATTTAGCCTTTGTACTTACAGTAAGGAGGCCCACTTTCTAATCCTGTGTAAATCTGGAAACAGCAAATAATTTTTGTACATGAGGAAACCATTAGGCTTACTTTCTTGAAATAAAATAGACAAATAACCAAGTGCAGGTAGAGATTTAAATCTTTTTCAGAAAACAGTTTTGTTAGTAGCAGTCTTACTAGTGAAAATTGTCCATTCAGAGAGGGTAAGAGAGAAAGAATTGGCCTGGCTGACGGCATTGGCCTCTACCCTCCACACGGCCAGCACTGGTTCCAGTCAAAAGGTCAGAAGATCAAGGCCACTGCTCTACACTGGCTGCAAGAGCAGGGCCACTCCACTCAGCTGAGGAGAGACTCATTTCCAGAAGTCTATTTTTGTTATGATTTTTTTAGTCAAAATTACTTCTAATCATATAGAGATTGTAAATATCAGAAGGGCAAGAAGGCAAATACCAGCAGTGTCCAGAAAGCCCAGACTTTCTCATTGTCAGTTGCTGTTCTGACTATAGCTATTAAGCTTCAGCTCAGGGAAAAAAAATATATACACTTGGACTGGGCATATTATTTGAGTCAGGATACCTTAGATTTGCTCTGTAATTACTTCACCTTAAAATATGAACAGAGATCTGCTCCTCCATGGACTGTGCTTATTTTAATTCCTCTAAGTGAAGTCAAATATTTAGTAGCTCACTTTTCATTTTCTTTCAGTTTTGGTGACATGGTAAGTTGATGGGCCTCAAAGGGAGATCATTTGGAACTGGGTCTGAAGTGACTCCAATTAAGGGACTGGGGAGGTAGCGCAGTACAATAAATGCTTGGCTGAATTGACTCCAGTTAGATTAGTGTTAAAACCTAGTGGCTCAGAGGAAAACATAGACGAGAGTGATGTCATCATTGTGAGTCTTTCTGAAGCTGCACCCAACCTTTTGGAAAATAAGATTCAATTCACTTAAAATTAGATTGATGGGGAATAGTGTATTATATTGATTTATTCAAGATAAAATGCACTGGAAAGAAATTGCTATAATCTGGAAATTGTAACATGGAAAGAAACACTGAATGGGAGTTAGGGTGTAATTTGGAAAGAAAATGTGGTAATCGTATAAACAGAAGACCCAAGTGGAATATTCATGGAAAAAAATGCAGGGCAATTCTGAAGTGATGCATGGTCGCACCCCCAGAATCAAGCAGGGGAAACAAGCAACACATCCTGCTGACCAAGCACAGTGCTTTGCAAAGAGAATGGAGCAGGAAAGGGCAGCTGGAGCGTGGGATCTACTCTAGCATGGTGACACCTGGACTTCTCTGACCATCTGGATGGCTTTGCCTTGGGAGGAACACTTAGGCCAAGACAAAATAGATTGTGAGGGACATGGATCATCAGCTAGAGGGACATCAATAGCAGCTCTGCTGTCCCTTCCAGGTGATGCAGGGTGGAAATGGGACTCATGGATGTTTACAGAAGGATTGTTTTAATTGTGGAGACGACATGCTGGTGTTTTTGTTTAGAGGGTAGAATTGAGCTAGGATGAAGAAAACAAAGGACAAAAGATCAAGAGAGCCCCTGACCTGCCCATAAATGCCCAAAACAGTGAATAGAGAAGGAAAATGTGCCTTTATTGAATGCCGAGATGCCCTAATTCATGGCCTCATGAGACCCTAACAGCCATCCAAGGTGATAGCTATTGTCTCCTCTTTACAAACAGGACAATAAAGCCAGGAAGAGCATGGTAGGTGACTTGGTCAATATACTGGGCCATTGGGTGCCCACACAAGTAGTCAAGCATACTCCTGTGAGGCTGTTTCAGATAGAAAGAACAGGAACTCAGCTTACTTGGTGGCACTGTCTGTCCTGTGTGGTAAGCCCAGCCCTCCGCACCCAATGACCTGAAGATCTGAATGGAACAAAATGGCCAGCTCCACCTCACTTACAGAAGAGTCTTCCTGCCTGCCTTCCTGCCTTCCTGCCTTCCTGCCTGCCTGCCTGCCTGCCTCTGAATATCAGCTTTTTCCTGCCTTCAGACTTGAAGTCAATTGTCCCTGTCTTGAACCAGCCAGACTTTACAACACTGGAATTTCAACACTGATTATTCTCTTCTAGACCTTAAAGTTGGGGTGGAACTAAAGCACTGGTTTTCCTTGGTCACCAGGTTCTCAACTTTTCCTGCATATCTTGGGAACTCATCAGGCAACAAAACTTACATATCTGTACCTATATCTGCACCTGCATGTGTGTTGACCTGTATCTCTATCAGTGCTGGTACCTGGGTATCTGTATCTGTTCTCTCTCTCTCTCTCTCTCTCTCTCTCTCTCTCTCTCTCTCTCTCTCTCTCTCTCCCTCTCTCCCCATATCCATATCCTACATCCTGTTTCCCTCAAGCAACCCTGACTAACACAGGTCATTCAGATGCCAAGGATGACATAGCTGGTGAGCACCAGAGCCAAAATTCTAATCCAGGACTATCTGACTCACTTTAAATTCAGGCTGCAATGTATGTAAATAGGTGATAACAGATATCCAACTGAGAGCAATTCTCAACTTGTATGATGCTAAATTATGGCAGGGCAAAGGCATAAATATCAGAATATGAGACTAAATTGAACAAACAAGGGCACAGAAAGAGACTAAAAGGTCCAGCACCTCCTTGCATGTCTCTGGATCTCGTCTTCTCTTCTATGTGATCGATCTTAAGCAACACTCGTGAGAGCTTCCTATTGTCAGATACTTCATATCTATTCAGAATTTGCTGTAACATGGCAAAGCAGGTATTACTGTTCCAGTGTCATACATAAAGTCACAAAGGAGAGGTGGGATTCAAATGTAGATTTGTGGCCATAGCCTGTGTTCTTTTTTTTTTTTTTTTTTTTTTTTTTTTT